>JAPPVO010005037.1:0-47099 GCA_030407325.1 Camellia japonica | reverse complement strand
CTCTTCATATGAAAAAACCCAACTGATAATAGAGACCAACCAAAATACTCTTGTTTATCTTCTTCCCATAAGTAGTAGGTACGCTCGTAAACTATGCCTATACTTTGATATAAAAACCAAGCAGCATGATAAACACTATAAAATGTAGAACAAGGCTAATAGTTTAAAAAGACAAGTTCAAATAATCAAATGAAAATAACAGTATTGTAATACAACAAAATGCACTCACAGATGTCCTATAGATTTCTACACACAGGCAACTAGACAAGCATTGCACCAACCAAAAGAGTAACTACTTGGGGGCCAACTACACAAACTCTTTCGACAGTTTAGCTCAATGTGCCCATACCATTCATTAAATCATTGCCTATTACCTTTTCTAAAAGTCCAAATGCAAATTTCTATTGGATTTCCTATAGTCTATATCAACCCATCCTTTCCAGAGTATATGCAACCTCAATTTGAAATTAACATAAATAAATAAAGAAAATGTGCTTTCCTGCTGGTTTCCTATGGCAGATTTGGAAGCAATAAGAAGGCCAAAACATTGTGGTCTTGCATTATCTTTGCTATCTTTTGGACCATTTGGTTGGAAAGAATGGATAGAATTTTTAATGAAAAGGAATTTGAAGCTGATGCTTTGTTGGACAAGGTGAGGCATCTCACATCAGTTTGGGCCTATGTGTCTCCCTCTTTCAAGGACGTACCCTTTTTTCGATTACTAGGGATTGGGCTGTTGTTTGTTAGACATAGGTGGTTTATTTTATGTTTTAGTTGACGCTTCTTAGGTTTTTGTATAGAACTCTCGACTTTGTACAAGGGCATTTTGTGCATCCCTTGTTTTCATCTTTTAGTTTAATAATCTTGTTTTGTTACTGTTCAAAAAAAAAAGGGACAAAAAAAGAAGAAGAAAAAAAGTGCTTTGTAAGTAAATTTTGAAACATCTATGACCTAACTTTTTAGTTTTAGTAAGATAATGTATAGGATACAACTGCAAATCAATTCAATCTCCAAATTTGTTTCACTGTTTCCATACTTGTTCATATTATTCAACAACCACATAATAGAAAAAGAATCAAAATCTCATAGCCCTCAATATATATGGGGACTACTAGAAATTATTTATAAAAAAACAAATTCATAATTAAAATTGGAACAAGAATGATTTTTCTTTTTAATAATTAAAGGACACACACAACTAAAAAGAGTGGGAATATATCGCCATGACAAGGTTAACATGGTTCCTGAAAAATAGAATCAAGAGTATTCTCAGCAATCTTAAACCACATGTAACTAATCCATCAGGCTTCTATCAGAATTCCTTGTGAAGAAAAACAAGAAAAATAAACTTCTAATATCTTTGATTAGGGAAAAAACTAACAAACAAAAATCTTAAAGGTTATAGCACATTCATCAGTTGACATATATACTTAATGTGGGAATTGAAAATATCCTAAGACATCTAGGTTGTACAATACATTCATCAATTGCACCACATGCACACATGAATGGATTTGTTGAATATTTGACTCTCCCTACCTTACCTAACACAAACATGACAAAGGAAAAGAAAATACTATCAAAACATTTTATAAAAAATTGAAAAAAAAAGAAAGAAAAAGAAAAAAGAAAAAAATGAAGCAAGAAGAGAATAGAGATAGAGGACAATATTTCATGCAACAGTAAACTCAAGCTGCTATCCAGCTCAATTTCCCCAAGGTTTAGTTTGGAAAGCAAAGAGCATGCAGGTCAGGCCTCCACCAAGGAAACACACAGGCACTATAGCACTTGTTTATCTATCCTAATAGATGTACTTATCAAAAAATTTAATAAAATTGAATTTCATGAAGGCAGTGCCATCTTACTAAGTGAACAACCTCAACCTCATCATAGGGCACAATCAATGCTAGAAACTATCTAGTTGTGCTAGATGCAGTTTAATTTATGAATTCAATTTTACCTTTCATATGGACTAATAAAAATTCATAAAAATTTAAATTGAATTGCTTATTTACCATTGCTCCACGAGCATTGAATAATTTCTCCAATTTACCACCTGAATGAAAATGAAAATCAAGTTACACAGACAATTTAATCAATTAAAAATATAATAAGTTAACTACAATGGATACAGAAATAATCCCAACCACAAACCTAAATTTTTCAACCCTTATTTTTCAATTGAATCCCAAGGCCATGAAACAAATATTACATTCAAACTGTAAATAGGCAAGAGACGAGATAAAATACAGAAAACAAAAATTAAAAAAAGAACAAGTAAGACAGTAACCAACTAGGCAAAGAATCCATTATTAGATATGATGTATCAAATTCTACCAACAAATTTCACCCAATATATCTTATAATCAAGTTGTGGAATACAATTTGATTCATGGAATTGCCTATTTATCGAGAAATGGGGCTTTAGGGATTTCAAGCCATACCTCTTCAATGAGAACTCTTTTGAACCAATAAGCTACTTGAGAAGACAAAATCTTCAAGAAGCCTTCGAAAGCAAGAGATAAGAGTAAGAGATGATAACAAGCAAGAGAATTGACAGACAAATCAGAGAGAGAGAGAGAAAGAGAGAGAAACCATAGATTCGGAGCAAGGGGGAGAAAATTTTAGGGATTTTAGAGCCATGCCTCTTCAATCCTTGCAAAGCCTGCGACTTCGATCTCCATTTGTGGGAGACGGCTAGAGAAGAGAGGGAGGGGAGTCCTGTTTAGCCAAACCACACACACACACACACACACAGGGGGGTGACTGATGAAAGTAGAGAGAATGGCTAGGAAAGTTTCAACAGGTTTAGCAGGTAAATGGTATAAACTGTATAAAATATTGAAGGGTTTAGATTAATTTGATCAAATCTAAGGGCGGAGAATTAACTTGCATATGGTATGCAAGTTTCAAGCCTTGCACACTACAACACTTTAATAAGATAAATTACAAATATACCTCCTGACATTTGTTAAAATAACAAATTTTTTCATTAGGTTTGCGAAATTGCATCCCACCATTTGATATAACTACTAATTATTAATAAATAAAACAACTAGGAGCCTCTAAGTTCAACCAAATTCCAAATTATGAAAATAGTAATCTGACTGTCTCTAGTGTTTTGAAAGCGAACTAGGCAGTTCAGGCGAGTTTGACCCTATGAGCCAATTGTAAGACTTATTTGGATAATTTCATTTTTTAATATTCTATTCTAAACCCTTATATGTAAATCATCAATGACAAGACTAACATTCATTCAACAACCGCTATTATAATAGAGTAATACTACGAACCCACCTTATCAACTAATAAATTATTTAGAATTATTACTTTATGGTTACAATTTATTTCAAATATAAACCTTATATTACATAAATTTAATCTCCACTACACAACCGTTAATCCCGAAAATTCTAGGTTGATAAATTTGGAATCACTTATCCGTTATAATATCAATTACAAGACTCGTACTGATATAATAACTGAAATTAGAAGTGTCAACATATTTATTTAAAAAATATTAAATGATAAATATAAGGAAGAATTATAATTTAGTGTATTTTTAAAAAAAAAAAAATTCAAATCATTGATAAAGTTTATAAATATTAATAATTAAATTCATAAATTTTTTTACTAATTTGTAATTTTTTTATAAAAATTTCACTGATGTGTAATTTTTCATAAATATAATTTGGAGATTTTTCAAAAATATATATATATATATATGGTTAAAATTATCTATTTGATTTATTTTTTATTATCTTTATGAATAATTTATATGTAGTATAGCGATCCCGGTTTTACCCCGACCTTTATTGTGTTCAGGACTCGGGTTCCGTGTTTGTATGTTGTTCTCTATGTCTTGTTTCCTTCCTTTAACTCTTTGTATTTGAGTTTTGGAACTTGTTGGGCATGTTTGGAACAGGTTGGTTGCTAGTTGGTCTAGAGTGTTCCTGCCCAGATTTTAGTCTCTTCGCTCAAGCGAGACTTCTTGCGCTCGAGCGAGCCTTGGGTAACTTGCTTCTTCGCTCGAGCGAGGTTTCTTGCGCTTGATCGAGAATTGAGAGTCCTCAGGTTTCTTTCCCAAACACAGCTTTTCTAGGAAGGTGGAGTGATTCGCTCGAGCGAGACTTTTGCGCTCAAGCGAGCCTTGCAAAATTGTTTCTCTTTCGCTCGAGTGAATTTCTCGTGCTCGAGCATACGTGTGCGTCTATGGCAGACCTGAAGCTTTGCATTTTTGTGCTCGAGTGACGTTTCTTCCGCTCGAGCGAGTCACTTGTTGTGTTTGGTAGCTCGAGTGACAACTCCTTTGCTCGAGCGAGCCTCGTATATATCAGTTTGCAGCAGAGATTTTTTACATCACTTTTAATTTCATCCCATCTCCAAACCCTAATCTAGCACCTCCTCTCTCTAAAACTCTCTCCTCTCTCTCAAATCTTCCATGATCTAGGGTCTTTCTACCCTACTGCCTTTGTTAAGAGTTAGAGTTTTGCGTGGGCTTTCATTTGATCCCGAAAGGTGGAGTTTGGTCATCTTCAAAGTTTTCTTCCCTCTTCTCCTTTGAACTCTATACTTGAGGTAAGGATATTCTACTACTCCTTAATATGAGTTTTAGCCTAGGTAGTTGTCATTTTGTATGAATAAAGGGATTTGGAGTGATTTGGGTAAAGTTAAGGTTTGGGCTCTAAACTAAAGAGGGGTTTTCATGTTGATTTACAAAATAACTTTGGGGGTTTATGTACGAGGTTCTTTATTGTTGAAATGGTGAGATTTAGACCTATGGGTTGATGTTTTGGAATAGGGAGAGAATTACCCTAATTTGTGTTAAATAATTTTGTATTAATATGAAATTGGTTGGAAAATATGAAATTGGGAGGATGTGTAAATGAACGGTGTAGTTGGATTTGATAAATCACTCACTTATGGGAATTCGATAAATTATCTGTTGATAGATTTATTTATCTATTTAGAAATATCTTTTTTGGGCTATCGGTGGAGATAGCCATGATTGTTGTAGAAATTGCATGAGGATTAGGAAGATTGAAACTAATCAATTAAATTATGTCATTGAATATAACGGTTTGATTAAACCATTGAATGTGATTTTGATTAGTCATTGTATATGACAACGTGTTTAAATACATTGTATATGTATCATTGTGTGGGAGGAGATAGGGGATGGACTCTATTGAGAATTAAGTTGGCCAGGGTGTCCAGGGTGAAAGTCTCGAAATCTTATATATATTTGTGCATGCCGGTTCCCTTGGATGTGATTCCGTAAAATGGCAAGAAATAAAGTGTTAGATTGATGAATGTATTGAATTGTGAACCTTTGAGTTGTAGTCTCATTTTGGTTGTTTTGATAATAATGAATTTGGTTAATAGATTTACCCGAAATGGATGAATGGAAATGAATTGAGGTATTGGTTATCTATATTGAATGGCCTTGGAAAGAATACGTCTTGGTTAAGGATATTACACATTTATCTGATGCTTATATCTTAGTTAAATCTCATATGTTGTTTTAGCATATCTCTACTGGGCTTTGGCTCACCTTACTTGGGAAACCATTTTCAGGTACATGTGACATGCTACCTCCAAGGACATAGCGTGGGAGGTTTAGGGGCTGAAGGCTCTGTTTTGCTATTACGTTTTGTGTTTATATGTTTTCTTTTTAAGTTGAGGGCTTTAATTGTAAAGAGCTTATGACTCTCTTTTGTTGTAACCAAGTTATCTCTTGAAATATGTAAACTCGTAGGGCATTTATAGTGTGGATATTGACTATTGTTACATGCTATAGTTTCATGATGAACATTTATGAAAGTGTAATGCATGTAATATCTTTTGTAATATAGATTCTGATGAATGAAAATATAACTTTTGTATCACGTGTATAGATCTTATGAATGATTGATTTATGTCATGTTTTGAGGGCGTTACATGTAGAGAATTATAAAAATGGCTTGATTAAATTATTAAAATGATACATGTAATGTAATGGGCCCACAAAACTAAACTAGACAATTAATTGCATAGTGTTCCCATGAAAATATAAAGCATAAATTATACTGACTTTGTCTAAGATATTGAGAAAGGGCATTGCTAAAGTCACAAAAACTAATAAAAATAGTTTTAAATCACAATAATAAATAAAGAAAATTATGAGTTCTGATTTATTAAAGTTTGAGAGTCCGTTTGTTTTTGGTTTGGGTTATAGGAGATGTGATTGAATTATGATGGATGTATGGTCTACTAATATTATATTTATTTACAAAATGAGAAAAGAGATTCACAATACATTGGGACTATAATAGGCCTCCATGAATGAAATTAGTAGTCTCCCATAGGGGAAATTCTATTTTCGCACACTTAACTAGCTCAGGGCACATACTTAATAAAATATTAATTTAATGACAATTATATTCTAAAACAAAATGACGATAATAGACATCTAACAATATTCATAATATTATATGAAAAAATTCTCTGTACATATGTTTTAAGAACAAATAATCATACATAATAATGAAACCCACTAATTTAAATTCAATAAATCCAAATAAACTAATTCAATTCAATTAATTTTTAAATCTATTTAATTTATATATATACATGAGCAATTCTTCCATGTCCAAGACGCCCAATGCCTATGCAAGCACTCAAAAGGCTAGTTAGCGTAACTCATTCCGTTTCGCAACTGAATTTCTCATTTGATGGCAGAGTTCCAAACATAAATCAATCTTCCACTCTTGTGCAAACCCAGTAATCATTCTTGTCCATGAGACTACATTTCTCACAGGTATTTCGTTGAACACTTAATATGCACTACCTAACTCGTTGCATTTGCAGTAAAAACTGATCAAAGAACTCCCAATATAGAACATTGGTGAAAACCCCAGTTTTAATTGCCAAACAATGAACTTGAATTTCAAAAAGATAGTGTTCGGACACCCATAAGAACTTAAAGCATGAGACAGAGCAATTGGGTTGGCTCTCAATCCTTCCCGATTTGTAAGAGGGGCTAATTTGAGCCCACTAAATTATTTAGGCCCAATAGCCCAAGATTAGTGGGCCCAAATTTATCGCAAGTCCAAGATTGGTGGACCGGAATTTATCGCCGTCAAACGGGCTGAATGGCTCTAAGCCTCGAAAGGGTTCGGATCCACGAACCTAGAGACTTACTCGGGCCCGGACTCGAAAGGGTATTGAGCAAGCCTAGAGATCCGAGGCACTCAGACTCGAAAGGGTTTCGGATCCACGAACCTAGAGGTCCGAAGCACTTGGCTTCAAACGGATTCAGACGCAATCTAGAAGTCGCTCCGTTAATGAGTCCCAGAACACTTGCGGGCTCGGAGCTTTCCGGGATCTACGCACCAGAACCATGGGCGTAATGGAGTTCGAACAAAGGACCCGATCCCGAGGACGGTGAGTGGAGATAATTCACTCTTCGGTTAAACTAGCCTATACCCGGGTCGAGGTGGCACGATCTAGGGGGTCCCTGAGACTCGGCAATATTTGCGGCAGGGCGTTCTCTTGAACTACTACCCCTGACCCTTATGCGGCAGGACGTCCTCTGGGACTACCCCTGACCTTTTGGGATGATTGGGGATCATTGGTTAGGTGTGGCTAAGAAGAAGGGTTCACCGAGGGATTGATCTCCTCTTCGGGGTTTTTCTCATCCTCGGAGAGGTCACCTCCTCGGACAAGGTGGTTAGAAAGAATATTCCCCATGTGCCTTGCACATGGGCTCCATCCTACATCATGAGGTGCCTATAAATAGCACCCACCCATAGCTTTACAAGGGATGGATTTTGGAGAGATGACTCTTGGGAAAGAACAAATTTCCCATCTCCATTATCAACCTTGAGAGTGAAAGTGGGAGATCCATGGGAGAGCCTTGCCATTATTCTCTCTCTAGCCACTTTGCCTTCTTCTTCACCCAATCTCTTATCTCCATCATCTCCTTTACTCTTGTGTTCTTGAGTTGAGACTATTGAAGAATCTAAGCCTCTCATAATCTTCTAGAGAATTGAAGTTGTTCTTCAAGGATCTTCGAAGATCTTCGAATTCTCCAACTACTTTCTTGAACCCTTTCATACATTTGGCGACTCCACTGGGGAGGCGGATTGGTTAATGGTTTCAACGAGATCTGGAACTCATACAACACCGGCAAAAATGGCAGATAATGAGACTCATCAACAAGGTGCTTCCAATGGTGGTGATGAAAGGACTCAAGTTCAAGACTCACCTCTCATCCTTGAAGCCATTCAAGAGCTCCAACACACTCAACAAGAGATTCTCACAACCCTTCAAAATCTCACCCACACCATGTTGGTGATGGGTTCGAATTTCGCATCATCAGCAACAAATGGAGGTCAAGTCGGCACTGACAAGCATCAACAACTTCATGGCAATGTTGGAAATGGTCAAAACCATCAAGATCCACCCCAAATTCTCCCTGAAGTTGTACAAAATGGTGTGCAGAATCAAGTGCTAGGAGGAACAAGTCATGGCCAATCTACGGCCCGTGGAGCGCAAAATCACGCACCTGGAGGATCAAGCCATAGTCCAGCGGTGGTTGGAGGAGTTTCCGGCGTGATGAATGGTGTTCCAACAGCTGTGGAAGTTCAAAGAAGGCCTATAGAAATTTCTTTACAAAATGGTACTCCATCCATGCCTAATTTTGTTCCACCGATTGTAAATACTGCTCATGTACCGAGTGGGTCTCCTTTGGCTCCGACGCCAAGTTTGCAAGTCCAACCCAGTATAGCCGTGGCGTGCAATGAAGTTTATGGGACCCAATGCAATGTCCCATCACCAAATGGCGTGTCCATAGGTGCCGATGGCCAATATCGTCATGTGTCTTCACCGATGATGAATTCTCAACACCCAAATGGCCAAGTTGCTCCAGGCTCGGTCTTTGGGTCTACAAGTCAAGTTCCAGGAATACCACTATCAAGTTTCTCTCCCTCAACAATTTCTCACTCTCGCCGAGGTGCAAGCCATGTTCGATCTTGACGGGCAAGATGACTTTACCCTCTTTGCCTAATTCGGATGTCATGCCGCCTTACCCTATTGAGATATTGAGTTATCTATACCCGGAGGGGTACACGGTGCCAAAGTTTATCAAATACGATGGCAAGCAAGGAAATGCTCGAGAACATGTTGTGTGGTTCATCGAGACTTTAGGGATTCATGGTTCAAATCATGTCCTCCGACTGAGAGAATTCTCCAAGTCCCTCACCAACCGAGCATATAGTTGGTACGTTAACTTGGCCCCAAACTCTGTTCGAAGTTGGGAAGAGATGGTCAACAAATTCCATGCCAAATTCTTTCAAGTGGCCGAGAAAGTGACCACACTTACCCTGTGTAAGGAAAAGCAGCAGGAGGGTGAAGACATTCTCGAATATGTGAAGAGGTTCCAAGACAAAGCCGTGGACTGTCATGAGGCTTGAGGAAAGCTACTTGGTCCAAATCTGTGTTGAAGGGGCATTGAACGGGTACAAGATGCTTCTTGTTAATCACAAGCTACCCACCTTCTCGCACTAATTGAAGCATCTTGGAACATCAACGTACCTCAGTTCTCAGGAGATCGGGTTCGAGACTAGTTATAAAACCAGCTTCAAGTCATCCCGAGGACCTTTTGTCACTGCGGCTTCCGCAATCTTCTACCCGAAAGTCGCAGGGGAGGAATTCAGAGGTCAGAAAGGAAATACTGCGAAGATGACACTCATTTTCCGTGTATGTTGAGGAGGTGAAGGCCTTAGTTAAAGAATGGGTGGCAGACGGAGAACTAAAGTTGCCTCGTATCGAAGAGCTTTTGCCGAAGAACGACCGTGAGGGCCCTAATTATTGTGTTTTCTACCGATCACTAGGGCATCCTACAGAAAAGTGCCGGACACTTAAGAAGATCTTTAGAAAGAAAGTCGAAGCAGATGAGCTAGAGTTTAGAGAACAAGAGCCCCAGGATATATTAGAAGACATGGCTATGATGGTGCATGATGGACACAACCCGAGCAACTGGTGAAAGCTTTCCAAATGACCTCGCAACTCTAGGGGCAAATGTCAACGTTCCACAGAAGAAGTTTATCTATGACATTTATAGTTTGCATTTACTACATTGTCCATGAAGTTCTATCTTTCTTATGTTATGAAGAAATTTATTTCCTCCATATTATGTATCTCCATTAGAAGTTATTTTCTCTACATTGTATATCTTCATTGTTTTATGTTGCTTGAAACAGTTTTCAATTTTCGTTGCCCTTCAAAGAAGAAAGAGGAATAGTAGACTCAGTTACCAACCTGAAAGGAGTTTTCTTGACACAGTAGAAGTGTACTTCCACTTGGACTTCCGAGAGACAGCCTCCATTAGTTGTCGAAATAGTATGTGCTCCCACTCGGACCTCCGAAGAGCAGCCATTGCCTCCATCAATGCAAGCTTTGAGAGTCTTTCTTATTGAAGCAGAGTGTGTGTTCCCACTTGGACTTCCGAAGAATAGCCCTTATTTCTGTCAGTTCAAGCTTCAAGGATCTTTCTTGTTGAAGTAGAGTATACTCCTGCTCGGACTTTCGAGGGACAACCTTTGCTTCCATTGATTACCGAAGAAGAGAGTATATATACATTTAGACTTCCGAGGGACAATCCTTGTTTTCATCAGTGCGAGCTTTAAGGATCTTTCTTGTTGAAGTAGAGTGTGTGCTCCCACTCAAACTTTCGAAGAACAGACCTCGCTTCCATCAGCGCGAGCGTCAAGGATCTTTCTTGCTGAAGTAGAGTGTGTTCTTCTACTCAGACTTTCAAAGAGTGTCAAGGATCTTTCTTACCAAAGTAAAGTGTGTGCTACTATTCAAACTCCTGAGGAACAACCTTCCTTCCGTTTGGACTTCTGAGGGACAACTCTTGCTCTCATTAGTGCGAGTCCAAAGAACAGCCCTTGATTTCATCAATACGAGCTCCGAGGATCTTTCTTTTCAAAGTAGAGTGGACTCTTACTCGAACTCCCGAGGGATAGCCTTTGCTTCCATTAGCTGCCGAAGTAGAAGTGCGCATCCACTCGGAGTTCCGAGGGACAGCCTTGTTTATGCTCGGACTTCTGAGGGAGAGCCTTGTTTCCGCTCAAACTTCTAAGGAACAACCTTGTTTCTGCTCGGACTTCTGAGGGACAGCCTTGTTTCTGCTCAAACTTCTGAGGGACAGCCTTGTTTCTGCTCGAACTTCTGAAGGACGGCCTTGTTTTCGCTCGAACTTCTGAGGAACAGCCTTGCTTCTGCTCGGACTTCTGAGAAACAATCTTTACTTCTGTTGGTGCAAGCTTGGTAGACTCGGTTATCTTCTAGAGGAATCTTTCTTGCCAAAGTAGGGTGTGTGCTACTTTTGGACTCCCGAGGGACAGTCTTGCTTCTGTTCGGACTTCCGAGGAACATCCCTTGCTCTCATTAGTGCGGGTTCTAAGGGCCTCGAGGTCGAGGATTTCAATCAAGAATTCATTTGCCTGAAATAGCAAAGCCGACAAATGAGATGAGCAATATCAATTTCATATCTTGATTCAGGCATTATCGGAATGGGGCAACATCAACAAATAATAATGAACTATTTAAGCTACAACAATTTTATTACTCCGAGCAAGTTCTTGAAAATGCAACAATCAAGGTTTTGTCTATTCGGGTCGGTTCCTCTCAAGCCGACATAAAACAACAATGTTCAAACATAATTTTGGCATCGATTGTTTATTTCTTTATTTATCCCCTCGGACAAACAAATTCATCCCCTCGGGCATCAAATTCAAAGAGTGTGTAACAACAAGCTCACAAGTTCGCCTGTCAAAGGTTCATCTCCTTTGAATCAAAGCAAATAAACAACAGAGTATGATAAATGTTTCATCATTCCCAAATCAACAAAATAGTGCTGTGGGTACTTCCAATAGAAATAATAAATCGGTGGAGATGGGCAAGATTGCAAAATTCCAAATATGTATTTCATAAATCCAAGCTCATGAGCACAAAAATTCATCAAAAACAATGAGAAGGAAAGTGGGTTATACAGGAGCTTCCACCAATTTTTCAAAAGGCTTACACCAAGGTTTACACAGGAGCTTCCATTAATTATATATATACACTTACCCACAAATCTGAGAAAGGAGGAGCAATTCAAGGCAACAATGATCAAGAGAGAAATGAAGAATAATGTATACTGAGGCTCAACAGGGCTAGGCAAGACGACACACGTTGCGTTGAGTGGGCAAACATGTGTGGTCGGCGTTGGACAATCCGAAGCCGGCAGAGTTGGCAACCACGCACGTCACGTTGAATGGGCAACGGCGTGGTCATCACTGGATAGTTGAGGACGAAGACAACGGGGATGACGTTGTAGAGAAATCGGCGTCGGAGCTGGTCGGCGGAGCTGAGCTTTGATGTATCTGGGTCTCCGAGAAGCTGCGTCGTCACACTAAAATGAAGCACCGACGGTGAGCAGCGGCTTGGGTGGCGATGCCCACGGTCGTCGGAGTGTTGCACGACGATAGGAAGGTTGGACAGCGTTGCTCCGTCGCGTCTGAACCAGTGGCGGTGCTATTCGGCGGAGCAAAACTGAAATCAGACGCACCCAAAGCTCAGAGTGGATGCGTCGATGGGCCGAGGTGAAGTATTGACGACGGCGGGGCCTGTAGCTACGGCAATGAACAATGTGCAAACTGAAAAAAAAAAAAATTCGTTAGTGAGATAAGGAAGATGAAGCACAGAGAAAAAAAAAAAACAAGAAGAAGAAGAGAGCTGGGTCTTCGTTGAAGGACAAGAGTGCTGAGTCGGTCTTGGTTTCAGAGAGAGAAGGAGGCCCGAAATAGCTGTGGGCAAAACAGATCAAAAATAATGGAAAATGCTAGGTTTCATGAAAAAGGTTTCATGAAACCATCATGAAACCATCTGCACGTTAGATCATGAAAACCATACCTGATCTAACGGTGCAGATGGTTTCATGATGGTTTTCATGAAACTTTTTCATGAAACCTAGCAAACCCAAAAATAATAATGAAAGAAATAGGAAGATTAGATGGTGTTGGCGGCTGTACGCCAAAAAGAAAGGGGATGTATTTGTTAGGGTTGTTGTCCTTTTATTTAATAGGCAAAAAGAGTAGCATAATCCCTGGAATATTCTTTCAAATAGTTTTATATATATATATAAGTGCCTGTCGTTTTCTAAGCAAAAAAAAGTGTTTGGATCTTTTTTATTTAAGAATAAAAATGGGTTCTTATGTTATTTGCCTTGGAATAAAAAAAAGTGTACCTTAGATATTCTAAGAAAAAAAAGATTTTGGACTCATGTTTGTTGATTTAAGGAATTAAAAAAAAAAAAAAAAGGGGGTTTACTTTCAAAAAAAAAAAAAAAAAAAAAAGTTCAAAAAAAAAAATAATAAAATAGTTATTTATTTATTTATTTATTTTTTAATGTTCTTATTGATTTTATCTATAAATTATGGTAAGCCCTCGGCTTTATCCATGAACTCTGTAAAGACCAAATATTCGCCAAGACGTAATGTGAAGCATGGCTCACAAGGTGAAATTATGCACGTCCGAGAAAATTTAAAATTTCTCATACACGCAAGGGGCAAATGTAAGAGGGGCTAATTTGAGCCCACTAAATTATTTAGGCCCAATAGCCCAAGATTAGTGGGCCCAAATTTATCGCAAGTCCAAGATTGGTGGACCCGGATTTATCGCCGTCAAACGGCTGAATGGTGTAGACACCCATTTTTGACCGTCCTCAAGACTTGGACGTCACCGTTTGAACACTCGGTGATTATCCATGTTTGTGTTCGTTTGGAGTTCCCGGAGTCCTCGGCTACGTGCCCTGCCTCAGGATCTCCGAACTCGACCGTTTTGTGTCTGGTTTTGCACCAAACACTTGTGTTTTTCCTTGGAGGGGCAGGGAATGCCTTGTGAGGCATCCCCACACACCACCGGCAGTGGCTAGAGGCCACCGGCTGGTTTTTTTGCCATCGGCAATGTATGTTGCCGGTCGGCACTCTTTATTGCCGGTCGGCAGTCATTTTTGTCAAAATGACATTTTTGCCCAGCCGACTACTGTTCAGCTGCTTTTGGAGATATTTTGAAACAGCTGGCTGGCATTTGCTTCCCCTCCATACACGTGTATGGAGGGATGCCCCTCTTGTTAGCTTACATTGTAAGTTTACAAGATTGGCTCCTCTATAAGAGGAGCCCTCCTCTCCCTTGCTCAAGGGTTAGAAAAATTAGAGCTTTTTGCTTAGAAAATACAGAGGAAGCTCTGGTTTTAGGGTTAGGGTTCAATACACATCCTATCTCTATATTACTCTTGTGTGTGTTTTAGTCCATACTATTGCACACAAGCACCTAGTGTTTCACCTTCCCTTGGCTACTGAGGTTCTAAGGGCTTATTCTTGCTGTTCTTGGCTGGATTGGCTCAAGGAGGCCACAAGACCACCATTTGTGAAGAGGTCTACAAGGGTAACCACTTTACTCCCTTTTTACCCCTTTCTTGCATCTTATTTCTACCTATCTTAGAGCTGTTTTTGTGTTTAGTGTATAACATAAAAAAGTTCTGTTTTTAGGCCCTCTTGATTGTTTGTTAAGAGTGTTTTGTGGTTTGGGTGTGTTTGACCACCCTTAGGCCTTGAAAGGCCCCATTTTTGTGCTATTTTGTGCAAGTTTCGAGACTTTGGTGTTTGGGCCTCTTCACCACTGAAATCTTGAGGGATTTCAGTGGTGAAGATGGTGCCTTGAAGTCTCAAGAAGGAGGGGGCCACCCCTTCTCCTTGTTGTCCTTGAAAGGGACCATTTTTGGCCTCTAGAGGAAGCCTTTGTGAGAATGTTTGTTGAGCATGCCATGACTGTTTTTCATGCTTATATTGCCATAATATAACATGGTTTTAAGTTGGTTTTGGTATACCATGCATGCCTTGCATACCTACCTTGTAATGCCTTGTGATTGCCTTAATATGCCTTAGGTTGTGTGCCTTTGTTTTAGCATGTTTTAGGCTTAGATTTGTGAAGCTTTTGTGCTTATTTTGCCATGCTTTAGGTCTGTCTTAGGTTGTTTGAGTCGACCCTAGCATGCATTATATAGCCTCTTTGCATTTTTGGGCTTGTTGGCCTTAAGTATGTAAGTGTATAGCATGCCTCGTTTGCATTATTTCAGTGGTTTGGAACCACTTAACATGAAATTTCAGTCCACTTAACATGTTTGCATACTTGCCTTAGAGGCTTCATTGTTGCTTTGAAAGCTCGTGTTGTATGCTCCATGTTTTGGTCATTATGTATGCCTTTGGATTTGAGCCATTTAGATGCCATCTAGGTGTCCCTTGGGTGTTGTTTAGGTCTGCCTTTGACCTGTTTTGAGTCCCCTTAGCCTTGTGAGGCTTGGTGGGTTTGACCTTGGTTTAAGCCTCTTGGCTTACCTCAAGTACTTGGACCATTTGCATGCTTTACTTGCTTGAATTAGTTGGTTTGGCACCTCTATTTTGTGCAATTTCAGAGTTTGGTATGCATGCTAATTGTCCATTGTTTGGTCTCTTTAAGTGTGCTTAAGAGTTGCCTTGTTTATGCTTAAGGTGTTGGACCATGATTGCATGCATGTGTGTGTGCATTTTGGCCTTCGTTTCCTTGGTTTTGGCCACTGATTTTGGGCCTAATTAGAGTTGCCTAAGTCATGTTTAAGTCCATCTTTTCATTAGTTGCATTGCCTCATGACTTGCATGATTACTTGCCTTGCCATGTTGCATACCTAGCTTCATGCTTAGGTTGCCTTGCATGAGCATGCATGCTTAGCCTTTGAAGTGAGTGTGATAGAGGTTAAGTCCCCTTTTGGGTCATTTGCATTGCATTTCATTTGAAATTAAAGTTGCACACTTGATTCTTTGGGCCATCATGCATGGAAATGCGTGATTGGTGGCCGAGAATCGAGGCACATCCCCTTTGAGTCAAACATGATAAGGAATGTGATTGGTGCATACATTGTTTGAATTGTATTGCCATGCAAGTTTTGCCCTCTGCTGCTGTGAGTTGCAGGTTCTGCAGGCATTGTTTGCCGACCGGCAACATTTTGCCGGCCGGCAGTAAGTCATCAGCCGATGGATTCATTTTGTGCCGATGACCATCCTATGCCGGTGGTCTCTACTCAGCCGGTGGTATCCCCCAGTGTCCTGAGAGGCATTCCTGAGACTTTGGCAGTTTTCAGAGGAGCAAAGCAGGGAAAACAGAGGCAGACTATGCATGGCAGTGCGATTCCGAGCAAGTCCCGAGCATGCGCTGCATCTGACCCGCCCCAGGCTTTACTGTTTTAATTAGATTAATTAATTCGTTTAATTAATTTAATGGGTCTGTAATTTAATTAGCTTGCGTAGTTAATTAATTTGTATATTCTTTTGGTCCCTCCGGGCGAGGGCAAATCTGTAATAAGCGTGTGTGAGTGGTGTGCATGTCTTCCAACCCCACTTCTTTCTTCCCTTTTATTTACCTGCTTATGATGGTAGATTAGGGCACGTTTTTTGCATACCTTATGCTATGCATGCGTGCATATGCATTTGTTTACATGCACCGGGCTCGGTACATCATACAAACTGCATTGTATTTTCATTCCAAATTGAATACGTGTATCGAATGATTGCATTTCACATGCCATTTTAGGGTTAGCCGAGCCTACTCTAGATTACCCTTGCCTGCGATGCATTAGTCATTAACATGAACTAGGACATGCATGTTTGCTAACTAGTTTATTGTTTTGGCACGGAGTACGATGTAAGTATTTATGCTTTAGCATCTCGCATGCGTGTGAATGTTAACATGACAGTATGATTACCATGTGGCTAAATGCTTATATGAGATAAACTGTTTGAATGCCTGTGGGTGGAGGTTGGATTGTTGAGTTGGAAAAACTCGTTGAAATCCGTGTTTTAGCCTACTTGCGAGTAGCAAATTCCAAAGCGCTTTTCAAAACAAACGGATATGCAATGCTTGTTTCCAAATTAGGCAATCTAGTCTATACTTGTTTGCTGTGCGCATAACATAGTAATTCTAGGCTAATAACCGGAATAAGAACACATAACGTTTTCAAAATCGGATATCATGGTTAGTAGAGGCCGGTCTTCGGACCGGGCGAAAGGGGGTGCTCATAGCTGACCTTCCCCGATCGTACCCAAGCTCCCGAGCCAAGACAACTTTGGTGATGACGGACACGTGGCCTTCGGCACCGAGTCAGGGTTTCCTAAATTTCCCATTTTAAAAAATATTTAGGTGGCGACTCTGTATCTGGCAAAGCAGTCCATGTTTGGCACTTCTTTTCAAAATCTGTTTTTCTCAAATTTGCCAGAGTTGGACTCTTTGGTTCAGATTAAGAACCGCAACAAACAAAAAGGGAGTCCGAACTGTAGAGTGAGCCCGGGCGCGTTACAGTTTCTGGCGACTCTGCTGGGGATTTTAGAGAGCTTGACTCGAACTCGTGATATCCTGTTTTGATTTCATTTATGTGTCTCTTTGCATTGCATGTGCATTGGTGCGCCTAGGACACCGTGTTGGCCATCTGCTATTCCTGAGCGGTTTGCTGGAGGCTTGTCTTGTCAAGGCATGACCATAAGGCTGACCGGTTGCGGGCTCTGCAGTATGGGAACACAAACCCCGGTTTTACCGGGGCACCCTTTTGACCATTCGACCTAGTGCATATCGGAATCCATAGTGACCATTCCAAACTAGGACAGGTTGCTTACCCGATATAAGTTGTTTGAAACCGCTGTGTGCGTAGTGAAACCCTAGCTCCTGACAAAATAGGACAGGGAAACCCTACCCCAACATAGGGGTGTATTGGCTCTCTCTTACTGCTATGTGCTTTTAGAGTGTATCTCTGCAGGGAACGCATATATCAGTTTGCAAGTTTGAGCATCAGGCCCGAGGGCACTAGTATCAGTGTTGTTGAGAATCAGTTATGTCTGCGGGTATCAGTTCAGTTTTGAACAGTGATTCTGGGGAACAGTGATCAGTAGTAGAGTGCAGTTGATTGACTACACCCGTGTTTGATCTGTTTGGGGCTGAAATGCTGCTTGTTTTCCGTTTCAGTTCAGAGATTCAGAGAGTTGATCCAGAATAGCTAGTGTCTTCTCCTTGCTGAGGCAGGACTTAGCATGACGCAGAATTCAGAAGAGATCGTGGTCATGACGGCCGCGTTGGATCAAGGAATCACCCACAAGTGAGACTACTTGATATGCCGCATCCACCCAGATCGCCGCTGCGCACCCGTTTGGACCCCCAACTATATCAGGCTCGCGAGCCTACTACATTTGAACTAATGGGAATGATAGGTGATCTTCAAAGATCCGTGGCGATCTCGCCTATGGAATGTCAGCTTCACCGCCAGCCGCACCATATGCCGGAGTTTTACCCCAGGAGCCCCCGCTGTTGGGCGGATGTAATTGAACTCAGCCAACCGGAGATGGCCTCCATTATGGCAATGACATGTCAACAACCAAACCTAGATCAGGCTGAGGCCAGAGAAAGACAAATGAAGGCAGATGCCGATCCTATCGAACAACTGCTGTGGGCAGTCGAGGCTTTGAAAGCCGGGGGATGAACAAGCAACAGATATCTGCAGTTGTGTCAAAAGCTGTGGAGGATGCTTTCCCCACTCCGCCTGAGGGCAGTTCCAGTCAATCAGAGAACCGGGATAGGCCCCGTCATGCCAAAACAGTTCTTCCCGCTCCCAACCCTGCATCCGGAAAGGATCAGAAATCCAAGGCCGCACCCGCCGATCCGTTCGCTAGTGCATCTAGCAAGAGTGCTCAGGCTCCAAAGTACCTGCCCGAGGGCGCAGGGTCTTCCATGCTCTCATATGCCATTGTCCAAGGCACTTCAATCCTTGCCGAGAGAGGGCATCTCAAACCCTGGAGCCCCGGCCCCTCCCGAAGAATCTCCCTGCTACACATGATCCTCTGCGTACTGTGCGTACCACCAGACAGGCCACCCTACCGACAATTGCTTCCGCCTCCGTCATGAGGTGCAGGATTTGATTGACAACGAGGTTATCCTCCCCCCACCTCAGCAAAGTCCGTCACCACCCAGTTGTTGGATTTTGAGGACACAGATACTGCGAGTATGTAATCAGAAGTGAACCGCCTGCGGGCAGTGCCTGGTGCATTTTTGATGTGGCGTCTGGCACGCATTTTTGAGCATCTGTCAATGTAATTTTGTAAATTCTGGCTTGGGTGTCGAGTCAGTCTTTTGTTTTGTTTTGAGTCTGTCTCATTGTCTTGAGTCAGTCTTTTTGCTTACAGGGTCTGTCTTGTTGTAAGAGTCAGTCCCTCTTGTATAGAATACCAGGTGATTCCGGGGTTGTTGCCTCGAACCCGTTTTGTAATTATCCTTTTGTTTTTCTTTTGAGTCTGTCTCGGTTGAGGAGCCAGTCACAATCAGGAATCTGAATGAAACAGCCGTGGCTATCACGTTCCGTACTTGTTGTATTTCAGCTAGTGCCAGAGGATGTGAATGGAACGACAGTACATACCACCTACTCTCTTGTGCCTTAAACATCGTTGTAATGACCTAAGCTTTTCATAAAACCCTTTTCGAACACTGCGGTGATAAAACGAAGAGGAAGTAATTCCTCGGGTTTTGCAAAATTTTGATCATTTTGAGGAAAGAGAGGCATGCTAAGCTTTTAATGAATGAAATCATGCTTGTCGGCGTGAGTACTGAGAAGGATCCTGGTTCGATCCAGACTGGTTCCACACTATCTTCTGCGCGAGCGATTTGTCGCTTTCTTAAAAACTTTCAAAAACAAATGTTTTGCGCGTCTTGCGAAGACCTGTGTGGAATCGCTCTTGAGATTGTGCAGCCCAGGATCGCTCTCAGCCTCAAGATTCAATATCTGTTGCAAACTGGAATCCGTTCAAAACGTTCAACAGTGCCATGAAACGCCTGTGTGGCCCATTTTGAGGCAGCCCTCGAGCAAGAGGCATCAAAGTCAGATCAAGGAGATCAGATCCCACAGGCAAGGCTCGTGAAGCAACCGTGATGGACTTTTCTGCAAATCAACACAACAGTCATTCTCCTGGACACAGAGAGGCTTCAATCTCAAAACCATTTGGCATGGGCTTGCTACACTTTTACCCTTTGAGAGGCTCGCTGGGCCGAAAACCCGGAAGGGCGACCCAGGCAAAAGTTAGAGCAAAGAAAAAAAAAAAAAAAAAAAGACAAAAAAAAGAAGAAAAAAAGAAAAAAAAAAAAAAAAAAGAAAAAAGAAAAGAAAGAAAAGAAAAAGAGAAAAGAAAAGAAAAATAGCTCGCAAGGTCGAAAACCCGCATTGGGCACCTTGGCAAAAGTTAGAGCCTAAACAGTGAAGGTTAAAATACCCGAGTGTACCTTAACCGGAACTACGTAAGGCTTGATTCCCATGTTTGGGATACGTAGGCAACTTCATCTGAAGTCCAGCCCCCAACGCTTCCATAGCGTCTCAGTCCATGTCATGGTTTTGATCACTTGTGCCTCCTCCGAATCTGATGTCTCGATTGCAGCAACCTGGAACTACGTGATTAACTTCCTCTTGAAGTCCAACCACCACACCTTCCAGGTGACTGTGTCCATATATTGATTCGTCTTCGTCTCCTCCGTCCGAGGGTCCGATCGTCATCAACAGGACTGGCACTGCGGCATCATCCAAACAAGGGGCAACTTTCCGTTGCCATGTGCTGCAGTTGCCGTCCAAACCAGGGGCAACTTTCCGTTGCCATCCCCCTTTAAGCAAGGGGCAATTTTCCATTGCCTCCGATCCGAGGTTGCATCTCTAGGCTCGTTGAGCATTGATTGTTTGCAAAAATAGTTTTTGAAAATTTTTACTGAAGTTGACTATTTTCTCAAAACTATTTCATTTTCCAAAACGGACCATTTTTGGACCCAAAAGGAGAATTTTCAGTGCTCACAGCCTGACTTGCATGATTTTCAAATCAAAAATCGAACAAGTATGTTAATCCAACTCTCATTTTGATCAAAACTGTTTTAGAAAAACAAAAAAATGGTCAAAGTGACGAACTAGGGGCACAATTGAGTCAGGTCTTCTGTCTTTCCCCGTCATCAACCGCCAGAAAGGCACTCTACCACCAGAAAATAGCCGTGAGCTAACAGTATGGGCATGAACCTGCACTTCCTATTCATCCATTAATCACCCTGGGGAGGGATGAAAAATGAGAGAATAAAGAATAGAGAGGTGTAAGCAGAGAGAAAAGTGAAGAGGGTTTTGAGAGAAAAACCGAGCCTGAGGGCCGAGTGATGTGAGTATCACAAATCAGAAAGGGTGGGAAATAATACCCGGAGGAATTGGCTCCTCGAGATTTGAGGTCTTTTTGTAAACATGTCCGTGTGTCGTGTCTTTTGATTTGTCGGTCTCGTTTTGGCTTTGAGTCTTTTCCGAGTGTGTCTCGTTGTGTTCAGGTCATGTGCCTTTTGTTTCTTTGTTTGAGTCCCTTCGCTGTGTTCTGTGGTAGGCTCGATACCCCGATTGAAAACCCTTCTTTATTTCAAAAAATCGTTTGTGCTCAGAATGCTGTGCCATTCTCTACATTCGTGCGAAGCAAGAGAAGGAAAAGGAAAATTTGGGACATCCGAGTGTGTTTCAACTGCAACCGTGTCAGCTTTTGTGGTCCGTCTTGTCAGATTGGGGCTGTTTGTTCAGGGTTTGCTGTGTGCGAATGAACCGAGTGCTGTGTTATGGGCTGTATGCAGATCAATCCCCAGTAGAGTATGGGCTGTATATTCAGTTTGAGTAGTGGTTTGTATGAGTTTTCTGTTAGTTGGTTGGTTATCCGATTATCATAGTGCAAGTGCTCAATTTTCAGACAACAGATCATATCATTTACATTTGAGGTGTAATATGATGCAATACAGTGCAAGGTATGAAATGCGCAGATATAACACTCTTTTAGACAAAAAGTTTGTTTCATTTCATAATCTTTTCAAGTACATAAGTTTTGGAAACAAAATCTGCCTGCGGCAGTACAAAGTACCCTAACTACTAACAAAAAAAAAGAAGAAAAATAGCAAAAATCTGTATCAAATGTCAAAAATGGCTCCGGGGCTATCAATCTGTCCTAGTCCTCTTCCTGGACGAAGGTCCAGGAGCATCATCACCAGGAGCACCACCAGGAGCATCCCGTCTGAGCCGAGCCGAGCTGTCCCGGTCTCCTCCCGACGCTCCGCCTCCGCCTCTGTCTCTGCCTCAGACTCGTCATCTGGAACTGGAGCCCGCGAGCTGCTCCCGACATGAGTGCGCCCCCCTCTGGTGCGGGGATATACTCTGCCATCCCGGGTAGAAATGGGAGGTCCAGCGGAGCGCCACCCACCGGAGGAATCTGGAAGGGAGGCTGAAAAAGCATGAAAGGCAATGCATCAGAATACTGTGAGCAGTAAATCATAGAATGCAGTGTATGAGTACAGTGTGTGGATACTGTGAGCAGTAATCAGTATAGAATGCAGTGTATGAGTACAGTGTGGATACTGTGAGCAGTAATCAGTATAGAATGCAGTGTATGAGTACAGTGTGTGGATGCCGTGAGCAGTTTATCAGTGCAGAATACAGTGTACGGTATAGTGTATGATGCCGTGAGCAGTGAATCAGTAGAATGCAGTGTATGAGTACAGTGTGTGAGTGCCGTGAACAGTGAATTAGTAGGAATGCAGTGTAGATACAGTGTATCAGCCGTGAGCAGTTTATCAGATGTTGTGTGTGCATCAGATTATGTAAAGCAGTTTTGTATGGTTTGAGGCTGTGGTCAGAAAGAACATACCGGAATGCTGTAAAGGGCTAGGAGGTCGAAGGTCCGCTGGAGCATCCCCATCATGGAGGCATTCATCTCCAATGACTGCCGGGTGTACTCGGAAGACGCCTGCGAAATATCAGATGCATCAGTATTCTGCGGAATATCAAATAAACTGAAATGAAATGACTGTACAGAATGCATAATACATACCGGAGGCAAGTCGGGGACACCGACAAACTCTGATCAGCCGGCGGAGGAGCAAAAGGGATCTGATAGGTCGCCCCACCCTGCCCTCGAAAGTCAATGAAGCGGGCAGAGCAGGCCAACCGGTCCCTCTCCCTCGCTGGACTCCCCCCTGCCACCTTACTCTATCTTCTCCTCGCTCACCTCCCACTCCTCCAGCCTGCTTTCCCGCTGTGTCTCTCTCTCTCTTCTCTGCTCCCCCTTCATTCGCCTTTCTTCCGGACGTCTCCGAGTAATCGCCCTCCGCCTCTGAAGCCGTCTGCCTCCCAGCCAATGGTGTGGTCCGCCATCTGCTCGGCAGTGAATCTCTCGGTATCCTTCATATGCTCAGAGGGTGCACCGGGACTATCTGCTCCGGTAAACCCAGGGTCTGGCATAGGAAACGCTCGCCCAGGTACCAAGCCCGACAGACGGCCCTCCAGCAGAATCCGGAAACGCAAGGTCTCATCGGCGCCGGCAAACCGATCCCGCGCCACGGCTGGCAAAGGAGCCCAAGGCTGCCAGACGATCTGAAAATGAAATACAATTTGTTGTCTACTGTTATTGAAATATGCAGTGGAAAGGCGAAGCTTAACTACACTGCAAGTAAAACATACGTCCGCGGGGGTG
The DNA here is from genome assembly GCA_030407325.1 of Camellia japonica. Classification (NCBI taxonomy): domain Eukaryota; kingdom Viridiplantae; phylum Streptophyta; class Magnoliopsida; order Ericales; family Theaceae; genus Camellia; species Camellia japonica. The sequence goes on along the minus strand of JAPPVO010005037.1, from coordinate 23,481 downwards.
ATGGTGTCGAAGTAGCGGCGGAAGAAGCTAAAGGTCTCTCGGGGCCTCCGCACGCACCTCCCGTCGAAACGGCGTGAGAACGGGACGACGAGAGGGGTCTCTGCGTCGGGTACGGGAGCAAGCCTAGGAAAGTAGGCATAAACCTACAACTGCAAGGTAAATACCAGTGCATCTTATCAGAAAAAGCAGAATATAGAGTAAAAGCAGAAATAGCAGAGCCGTGTGTTGTGCAGTGTATTGTGCAGAGTGTACAGTCAGTGTACAACAGAGTATGCGTGCGCCGCGTGTACAGTATACAACAAGTGTAAAGCAGACTACAGTGTGTGCAGTGTACAGAGTACAGAAAATATAGAACAGAAATGAAAGGCAAAAAAAGAAATGTACCTCCCAAACATGCCAGTAGCCCCCGAGCAACTGTCCGCTGCCGCGAGAAGCTGAGCTCATAATATCCATAGAGAGTGGCCAGAGCGGCGCCACCCCAGTCATAATGCAAGATGTCTCTGACGTCCACCAGTGCGCTGAGTAGCAAAGAGGCACGGTGTTTCGCCGGTCGGCGAAAATGGTCGTCCCAAACAAGAACATGAGGAAGCCACTGCGTATCTCTCCACGCCTCCTGAGTCATCGGGGCTGGCATCGATAAGGAGGGGCTGGACCTTGAACTGCACCTCAAACTAGGAGTATCGGACGAAGCCGGGACGCGCAAGAGGTGGTGCCGCGCCGAGCAAGTAGACCTGAGCCGCGGTCCACTCGTCCATATCTGTATCAAAGGGGATCGGATCACCCCCTACCCCGATGCCTGTGAGCACCGAGAAATCATAAGGGGTCAGTCATGTCCCCGTCGCAGAAAAATGAAACGAATCGGTGGTGTCCCACCACCTCTCCACTAGAGCGGCAAGGAGAGGTCTGCATGTAGTGAGTCGGGACAGCCCCCTGCAAAATGCGCCAAAGCCGGCCTGCTCCACATGTGGCGAACTGCGTCGGGAAGCTCGGCGTACCACTCACGAGCGGGTATTCCCATACCCGCGGATGGTATGGGAATCTCCCTGTTTTCGAACAAGTAGTTGCGAAGCAATATAAAATATACAGTTTTGAAGAAACGGTCAAAATTAGTGCAAATTTGGCATGCATGCAAGTTTATCAGATTTAAACAGATACCGGGTGCCGGTGTGCTTACAATGAACTACAATGTGTGATGCGTCAGCGTGTTTGCGTGAATCAGTGCAAATTTGGCATGCGTGCAAGTTTATCAGATTCAAACAGATACCGGGTGCCGGTGTGCTTACAGTGAACTATAATGTGTGATGTTTCAACGTGTTTGCGTGAATCAGTGCAAATTTGGCATGCGTGCAAGTTTTCAATTTAAACAGATACCGGGTGCTGGTGTGTTTACAGTGAACTACAATGTGTGATGCGTCGACGTGTTTGAGTGGTTCGATGCAAATCTAGCATGCGTGCATATTTTCAGATTCAAACAGGTATCGGGTGCCGGAATTTGCAGTGAAATACGGTGTGTGCCGTGCGTTTGAGTGGTTCGAGGCTAGTACAGTGTGGTGCACGTGTCGTTCTTAAACAGATATCAGTTGCGAGTTTGTTTGCGATCAACTACAATACCCAGTGTAATCAGTGTATCGGAACTAAGCAGTTAAAGAATGTAATCAGCTATGGCAGTTGACAGTTAAAATTTCTACATTGCAGAAAATAAAGCAGAGAAAAAATGTTACCTCGGAAGCGCCGAAGGATAGGTGAGAGGCAGGCTCACGTAAGGAGCTCAGAGGATCCAACGCCATGTCGAAGCTCCTGAACTGGCATAGTCCGTCGGGTGGCAGAATATGAATCGTCGGCCGTAGGTCGCCGGGTCGAACGGACGCTCGCTCAAGGGAAGAAGCTCGACCCCGGGATCCATCTCGTGATCCGGGGGAGTCCCAACATGTGGAATATCGTCGGCCATGTCAAGAGTGATGAGAAAATGTTCGAAGAACGAAAATCGGGTCGGAATACGAAGAGTCAACCGAAAAGTCAACTCCCGGGAGGGTGGAAAATGGCCGGAAAAGCCGGAATGGGAAAAAGACGTGAAACTCAAGAGAAACTCGAGGGGAACAAGTCCCAAAAAGGTGGGAACGGAAAAAGAGACACGAAACAAAGATTTGTTCGGTTGAAAATGTCCAAAACGCGAAGAAAATCGCGAATCCGACGCGAAACGGGCGTAAAACACGAAGAAAACGAGGGATCAGGAAGGAAAAGGCTCTAGAGAGAGAGAGTATGATTTTCGGCTAGAGGGAAAATGAATAGAATAGGGTTTGGAACCCTATTTTAAAACACCCATGGTGAAATGTCGAATCTGCCCCGATCCAGGAACTTTTGGCCGGTCGGCAATTTTTGTGTCGGCCGCACAATATTGTGCCGATGGAACTTTTCTGCAGCCAATGGACAGCCGGTGGCATCCTAGCCCGGCCGGTTATCTTCCTACAGCCTTGTTTAGGCCATATGAGTAGTTTTTGGTCTTCATAGCTCAAGAAAGTTCAAGAAAGTGCATCCCCCGACGCTCAAACCGCCTCCGTTTTGACCTTGGACCGCGTCTTCTGTGCGTAGCACTCAAATTCATGCAATGTTTATCCTTTTGTTCCTTTTGCCTTTTACAAGATTCAAAAGTTGCCCCGTGTGCGTTGCATGCATTCATCATACTGTCTGTTGCGTCGCATCAAGCCGTGATGCGCATCGCGGTTGCATTGTTGTGCGCCTTGTTATTTGCGTTGTCCTTCTTCCCCCTCTCGCGTGTGCTACGCTGAGAGGCTTCTTTTGCTTTTCTTTCCCCTCTCGCGTGTGCCACGCGGAGAGGCCTTTATTCCCCCTCCCGCGTGTGCTACGCTAAGAGGCTTCTTTTTGCTTTTCTTTCCCCTCTCGCGTGCGCCACGCGGAGAGGCCCTTCTTCCCCCTCTCGCGTGTGCTACGCTGAGAGGCTTCTTTTTGCTTTTCTTTCCCCTCTCGCGTGTGCCACGCGGAGAGGCCCTTCTTCCCCCTCTCGCGTGTGCTACGCTGAGAGGCTTCTTTTTGCTTTTCTTTCCCCTCTCGCGTGTGCCACGCGGAGAGGCCCTTCTCCCCCCTCTCGCGTTGCTACGTTGAGAGGCTTCTTTTTGCTTTTCTTTCCCCTCTCGCGTGTGCCACGCGGAGAGGCCCTTCTTCCCCCTCTCGCGTGTGCTACACTGAGAGGCTTCTTTTTGCTTTTCTTTCCCCTCTCGCGTGTGCGACGCGGAGAGGCCCTTCTCCTCCCTCTCGCGTGTGCTACGCTGAGAGGCTTCTTTTTGCTTTTCTTTCCCCTCTCACGTGTGCCACGCGGAGAGGCCCTTCTTCCCCCTCTCGCGTGTGCTACGCTGAGAGCTTCTTTTTGCTTTTCTTTCCCCCTCTCGTGTGTGCCACGCGAGAGGCTCTTCTTCCCTCCCTCCTCTGTGCTACGCTGAGGGGCTTCTTTTTGCTTTTCTTTCCCGTCTCGCGTGTGCCACGCGGAGAGGCCCTTCTTCCCCCTCTCGCGTGTGCTACGCTGAGAGGCTTCTTTTGCTTTTCTTTCCCCTCTCGCGTGTGCCACGCGGAGAGGCCCTTCTTCCCCTCTCGCGTGTGCTACGCTGAGAGGCTTCTTTTGCTTTTCTTTTTCCCCTCTCGCTGTGCCACGCGGAGAGGCCCTTCTTCCCCCTCTCGCGTGTGCTACGCTGAGGTCTAGGAGACCTTAAATCCTCGGGAGGTGCAAGACCTTCGGTGCATTAAGGTGCACACCTCATTGCATTTGGCATGCATCTCAAAAGCCGTACGTTGGCGCGCATCTCAAAAACATCATGCATCATCTGCATTAAAAAAAAAACAACAAAAAAAAACATACATTGTCTTGCATCTTTCCCAACATCATGCATCATTCGCATCTCAAAAAAAAAAAAAAACAAAAAGAAAACATGCATTGTCATGCATTGCATCCCGGTCTAGGAGACCTTAAATCCTCTGAAGGTGCAATTCCTTTGGTGTTTGTCGTGCCCGAACGACTTTCGGTGGTCTGGTAAAGCCACCAGCCTGTGTTTGCGATGAGTTCCTAGGAGACTAATGGGGACGGTGAAAACTAGAGTTTGAACGGCTCATGCCTAGAACGCAAAGGTTCGGGATTTCCGAGACTAAAGTCTGGTTTAAATACCCAGAGGGTGTACCCTCGGCTTGAAATTTGTATGGAAGCCCCATAGGTTGAGGCGGCGTGTCTACGCCTCAGTTCTGGATAATGAACCAACCTAGTATATCGCCCCGTTGGGAGAATAGGGAAAACTGCAATCGCAGCCATTGCATCATACTGCATTGTCATGCATCATTGTAATATAGTGCATATGTCATTCATGTCCATTACATTTCCATTCCATTGCATGTTTGTAGATATTGCGTTATAGTTTGCATGCATTTCACTGCATCACCTTCCGTCTATGTCTTGCGCCTTTCCTTGTTGAGCTTGGTCTGGTATGTGCCTATACTTTTCACGTTGAAACACAGTTCTGCATGTGTACGCACCTATTCCACGCTGGTATGTTGGTTTTGAGGGTTGCGGCACCTTTTCTGTGATTAGACGCGGTTTGTATGCGTACATGCCTTTCCTAGGCAAGACTTGGTTTGGCTTGCGTGCCATATCCATTGTGTCTATCCCTTTTCATGCATCCACTGCATTCCCCCCCTATTTATGGCTTGCGCCTTTCCTTGTTGAGCTTGGTCTGGTATGTGTCCATACTTTTCACGTCAAAGCACAGTTCTGCACGCGTACAGTTCTGTGATTAGATGCGGCTTGTATGCGTGCATCCCCTTCCTAAGCGAGATACGGTTTGGCCCGCACGCCATAACCATTATTATATTATATTGTAGTGTAATTGTTGCATCCAGCATTGGGATCATTGTTCTTTTCCCAGCGGGTTGTCACCCCACTTATGTCATTCCACCCAATACTCGTTCTTGTGTCCGTCTACATCACTCATAGTTCTGCATGTGTGCGCACCTATTCCACGCTGGTATGTTGGTTTGAGGGTTGCGGCACCTTTTCTATGGTAGATAGACTTGTTACTTCCATCAATCTATTTGACATTTGTGTGGTTTCGAACCGCTCATGATTGAATCATGATTCGATTGCATTGCATATCATTTTGCATTATTATACATTGTTTTGTATATATTGCATATCATTTTGCATTCATTCTTGCATTATCATGCATATTGCTAACAATATCATACCTGTTAAGTTGTTTTCTTTGCAGGCACGATATTGTATGTACGGCTCATTTGAGGCCGGTGCAACCGGACGAACCGGACAGGTATTGTATCCTCCGTGTGAGACGTATTGAGAATTGCATAATTCTCTTACATCCTTTCTGCATTGTAGTGTAGTCTGGTGTATGCTAGCTTAAAATTGTTGCATGTGTGCTTCGTTACAGCTTTCTTTGCATGATCATAAGTTATGCTCGGCTTCTTGCATTGTCTTGCATTTTGCCCCTGCCTTCGGGCGCATACCTTGTTTGTCTTGCATGTTTGTCCAAGTCTTCGGCCTTGTCAAAAATGGGTCGTCTCTGGGCTTTGACATTCACTCCCGTCATTGTTATGACTTTCGAGTTCTGTCAAAGAGGGGCAACTGTAGACACCCATTTTTGACCGTCCTCAAGACTTGGACGTCACCGTTGAACACTCAGTGATTATCCATGTTTGTGTTCGTTTGGAGTTCCCGGAGTCCTCGGCTACGCGCCCTGCCTCAGGATCTCCGAAATCGACCGTTTTGTGTCTGGTTTTGCACTAAACACTTGTGTTTTGCCTTGGAGGGGCAGGAAATGCCTTGTGAGGCATCCCCACACACCACTGGCAGTGGCTAGAGGCCACCGGCTGGTTTTTGTTGCCATCGGCAATGTATGTTGCCGGTCGACACTCTTTATTGCCGGTCGGCAGTCATTTTTGTCAAAATGACATTTTTGCCCAGCCGACTACTGTTCAGCTGCTTTTGGAGATATTTTGAAACAGCTGGCTGGCATTTGCTTCCCCTCCATACACGTGTATGGAGGGATGCCCCTTGTTAGCTTACATTGTAAGTTTACAAGATTGCCTCCTCTATAAGAGGAGCCCTCCTCTCCCCTCAAGGGTTAGAAAAAATTAGAGCTTTTTGCTTAGAAAATACAGAGGAAGCTCTGGTTTTAGGGTTAGGGTTCAATACACATCCTATCTCTATATTACTCTTGTGTGTGTTTTAGTCCATACTATTGCACACAAGCACCTAGTGTTTCACCTTCCCTTGGCTACTGAGGTTCTAAGGGCTTATTCTTGCTGTTCTTGGCTGGATTGGAGCTCAAGGAGGCCACAAAACCACCATTTGTGAAGAGGTCTACAAGGGTAACCACTTTACTCCCTTTTTACCCCTTTTTGCATCTTATTTCTACCTATCTTAGAGCTGTTTTTGTGTTTAGTGTATAACATAAAAAGTTCTTTTTTTAGGCCCTCTTGATTGTTTGTTAAGAGTGTTTTGTGGTTTGGGTATGTTTGACCACCCTTAGGCCTTGAAAGGCCCCATTTTTGTGCTATTTTGTGCAAGTTTCGAGACTTTGGTGTTGGGCCTCTTCACCACTGAAATCTTGAGGGATTTCAGTAGTGAAGATGGTGCCTTGAAGTCTCAAGAAGAAGGGGGCCACCCCTTCTCCTTGTTGTCCTTGAAAGGGACCATTTTTGGCCTCTAGAGGAAGCCTTTGTGAGAATGTTTGTTGAGCATGCTATGACTGTTTTTCATGCTTATATTGCCATAATATAACATGGTTTTAAGTTGGTTTTGGTATACCATGCATGCCTTGCATACCTACCTTGTAATGCCTTGTGATTTCTTAATATGCCTTAGGTTGTGTGCCTTTGTTTTAGCATGTTTTAGGCTTAGATTTGTGAAGCTTTTGTGCTTATTTTGCCATGCTTTAGGTCTGTCTTAGGTTGTTTGAGTCGACCCTAGCATGCATTAGATAGCCTCTTTGCATTTTGGGCTTGTTGGCCTTAAGTATGTAAGTGTATAGCATGCCTCGTTTGCATTATTTTAGTGGTTTGGAACCGCTTAACATGAAATTTCAGTCCACTTAACATGTTTGCATACTTGCCTTAGAGGCTTCATTGTTGCTTTGAAAGTTCGTGTTGTATGCTCAATGTTTTGGTCATTATGTATGCATTTGGATTTGAGCCATTTAGATGCCATCTAGGTGTCCCTTGGGTGTTGTTTAGGTCTGCCTTTGACCTATTTTGAGTCCCCTTAGCCTTGTGAGGCTTGGTGGTTTGACCTTGGTTTAAGCCTCTTGGCTTACCTCAAGTACTTGGACCATTTGCATGCTTTACTTGCTTGAATTAGTTGGTTTGGCACCTCTATTTTGTGCAATTTCAGTTTGGTATGCATGCTAATTGTCCATTGTTTGGTCTCTTTAAGTGTGCTTAAGAGTTGCCTTGTTTATGCTTAAGGTGTTGGACCATCATTGCATGCATGTGTGTGTGCATTTTGGCCTTCGTTTCCTTGGTTTTGGCCACTGATTTTGCGCCTAATTAGAGTTGCCTAAGTCATGTTTAAGTCCATCTTTTCATTAGTTGCATGCCTCATGACTTGCATGATTACTTGCCTTGCCATTGCATACCTAGCTTCGCATGCTTAGGGTTGCCTTGCATGAGCATGCATGCTTAGCCTCTTGAAGTGAGTGTGATAGAGATTAAGTCCCCTTCATTGGGTCATTTGCATTGCATTTCATTTGAAATTAAGGTTGCACACTTGATTCTTTGGGCCATCATGCATGGAAATGCGTGATTGGTGGTCCGAGAATCGAGGCACATCCCCCTTTGAGTCATTAACATGATAAGGAATGTGATTGGTGCATACATTGTTTGAATTGTATTACCATGCAAGTTTTGCCCTCTGCTGCTGTGAGTTGCAGGTTCTGCAGGCATTGTTTGCCGACCGACAACATATTCTACCGGCCGGCAGTAAGTCCTCAGCCGATGGATTAATTTTGTGCCGATGACCATCCTACACAGCCGGTGGCTCTCCCCCTCGGCCGGTGGTATCCCCCAGTGTCCTGAGAGGCATTCCTGAGACTTTGGCAGTTTTCAGAGGAGCAAAGCAGGGAAAACAGAGGCAGACTATGCATGGCAGTGCGATTCCGAGCAAGTCTCGAGCATGTGCTGCATCTGCCCTTTTCCGAGGCGGTTTACTGTTTTAATTAGATTAATTAATTCGTTTAATTAATTTAATGGGTCTGTAATTTAATTAGCTTGCGTAGTTAATTAATTTGTATATTCTTTTGGTCCCTCCGGGCGAGGGCAAATCTGTAATAAGCGTGTGTGAGTGGTGTGCATGTCTTCCAACCCCACTTCTTTCTTCCCTTTTATTTACCCGCTTATGATGGTAGATTAGGGCACGTTCATTTTAGCATTCTTTATGCGATGCATGCGTGCATTCATGCATTCGTTTACATGCATCGGGCTCGATACATCATACAAATTGCATTGTATTTTCGATTCCAAATTGAATACGTGTATCGAATGATTGCATTTCACATGCCATTTTAGGGTTAGCGAGCCTACTCTAGATTGTACCCTTGCCTGCGATGCATTAGTCATTTTAACAAGAACTAGGACATGCATGTTTGCTAACTAGTTTATTGTTTTGGCACGGAGTACGATGTAAGTATTTATGCTTTAGCATCTCGCATGCGTGTGAATGTTAACATGACAGCATGATTACCATGTGGCTAAATGCTTATATGAGATAAACTGTTTGAATGCCTGTGGGTGGAGGTTGGATTGCTTGAGTTGGAAAAACTCATTGAAATCCGTGTTTTAGCCTACTTGCGAGTAGCAAATTCCAAAGCGCTTTTTAAAATAAACGGATATGCAATGCTTGTTTCCAAATTAGGCAATCTAGTCTATACTTGTTTGCTGTGCGCATAACATAGTAATTCTAGGCTAATAACCGGAATAAGAACGCATAACGTTTTCAAAATCGGATATCATGGTTAGTAGAGGCCGGTCTTCGGAGCGGGCGAAAGGGGGTGCTCATAGCTGACCTTCCCCGATCGTACCCAAGTTCCCGAGCCAAGACAACTTTGGTGATGACGGACACGTGGCCTTCGGCACCGAGTCAGGGTTTCCTAAATTCCCCATTTTAAAAATATTTAGGTGGCGACTCTGTATCTGGCAAAGCAGTCCATGTTTGCCACTTCTTTCTCAAAAATCTGTTTTCTCAAACGATTTGCCAGAGTTGGACTCTTTGTTCAGGTTAAGAACCGCAACAAACAAAAAGGGAGTCCGAACTGTAGAGTGAAGCCCAAGGGCGCGTCTACAAATGGCTCTAAGCCTCGAAAGGGTTCAGATCCATGAACCTAGAGACTTACTCGGGCCCGGACTCGAAAGGGTATTGAGCAAGCCTAGAGATCCGAGGCACTCGGACTCGAAAGGGTTCGGATCCACGAACCTAGAGGTCCAAAGCACTTGGCTTCGAACGGATTCAGACGCAATCTAGAAGTCGCTCCGTTAATGAGTCCCAGAACACTTACGGGCTCGGAGCTTTCCGGGATCTACGCACCAGAACCATGGGCGTAATGGAGTTCGAACAAAGGACCCGATCCCAAGGACGGTGAGTGGAGATAAATTCACTCTTCGGTTAAACTAGCCTATACCCGGGTCGAGTTGGCACGATCTAGGGGGTCCTTGAGACTCGGCAATATTTGCGGCAGGGCGTTCTCTTGAACTACCCCTGACCCTTATGCGGCAGGACGTCCTCTGGGACTACCCCTGACCCTTTGGGATGATTGGGGATCATTGGTTAGGTGTGGCTAAGAAGAAGGGTTCGCCGAGGGATTGATCTCCTCTTCGGGGTTTTTCTCATCCTCGGAGAGGTCACCTCCTCGGACAAGGTGGTCAGAAAGAATATTCCCCATGTGCCTTGCACATGGGCTCCATCCTACATCATGAGGTGCCTATAAATAGCACCCACCCATAGCTTTACAAGGGATAGATTTTGGAGAGATGACTCTTGGGAAAGAACAAATTTCCCATCTCCATTATCAACCTTGAGAGTGAAAGTGGGAGATCCGTGGGAGAGCCTTGCCATTATTCTCTCTCTAGCCACTTTGCCTTCTTCTTCACCCAATCTCTTATCTCCATCATCTCCTTTACTCTTGTGTTCTTGAGTTGAGACTATTGAAGAATCTAAGCCTCTCATAATCTTCTAGAGAATTCGAAGTTGTTCTTCAAGGATCTTCGAAGATCTTCGAATTCTCCAACTACTTTCTTGAACCCTTTCATACATGGTTCAACCTAAACAACATCGAAAGAGGACCCTCTTTTGAGTTCGAATCAATTGGTTCATGTGAATTTGTTCGCAAAATGTTTTGAATAAGACGAAGATGGATTTGGTGACCACCGTGAATAACACTTGGTTCAGACCCATCAGTCAATCTTCCCTCAAAAGGTTACGATTTTTCTAGCGCAAAGAGACCAAAGTACCAGCAAGAGGAAAAGCCTTGATTTCAACAGATCTAAGCATAGCAATTTATAAGTTTTTGTTTTGAATCGTGGGTTATAGTCAATGGTTTTCAATAGAGGTCTTCGATGCAAGTCTTCAATGGAGCAAATTTCACTTCTTACTAAAGTCTTTTAGGTGTGGGGGTCTACAAATGTGAAAGTAAGGTTAATCAAAAGTGTGTGGAAAGGAAGGTTAGTAGTGTGTGTACAATGGTTAAGAGTGAATGGTATAAATGTAATTTTAAGTGTGTGAATTGAGAAAATTAATTAATAATCAAATTAATAGGTCTGTGTATTAAGAAAAGATGTGCCCTGAGCTAATTAGGTGCATGGAAATAGAATTTCCCCTCCCATAGGAGATGGTATTAGAAAAACAATTCTTTGGTATTAGAGGTGGATTTACTATTTTGCTCTCTATTATTCTACCCAATTTATTCACTCAACTTGATTAGTATGATCTTTTCTCTTATCATTTTTTTAAATTATTTCATCATTTTTACTCCACTATCCTTTATGTTAAAATAATTTAACATAAAAATATAATTGTATAATAATATTTAAAAGAAATTATATTAAAAAAATAAAATAGTACCAAAAAATATATATTTATGAAATATAATTTTAATATTTATAAAATATTTTTTTTAATATTAAAATATGTAATGCATTTATTAGTTTGTATAAGTCCAAATTCGATAGTAATGCAATAAATGTATTTGTGTAATTTTACATCCTTAATTCCACTCGTATCTCTCAAAATAAACATGAACTATTATTAATTCACTGATTATCAAACAAACACAATTTTTTTTAGTTCCCTCACTAAAGTTGACCCATTATCGAACAAACTTGAACTCACAAAGAATGTTTGGCATTTGGTAAAATAGCACATGTTATTTTTAGCACATTATCCTATTTGAGTTACAATCATTTTATTTAGTTCACATCACATCACCTCTACCACATCACTTCAAACCCAACTCATATTTTTTATTTTTTTTTCGTAAAAATTTAAAAAGTATACTTATTTGGATTATTCCAAATACTCTCTCACTTCTCTCACTTTTATGATCTAAATCGTTCATCTTATACAACTAATTAAAAAAATTATCTATATAAAAATCAAGTTAATCTAATATCGATTGTCATACTATTAGATCATTTTTATCTATATGACCTATATGTTCTTAAGAATAGATCACTCACGTAATTACTTATATTTGATCAACTTATTTTTTTACATGTATGTTTTTTCCTAACTTGTCATATGAGATGAACACATTTGACCAACTTTGCATATGAAGTGAGATTTTCAACTTAACAAATCTAAACTCGAAAAATATACGTTTTAGTGTAAAAAGTTATGACATTTATTTTCATTTATATGACTAACAAATATTAGTGAACTAGGCTTAAGCATTTTGTCAATTAAAAATTTAAAAAATATCAATAAAATTATGTTAATACTGCGAGACTTGCTATATTTTCACCACATTCTAAGAAATTCAGTATAATTTATCTAAAAATAAAATATGTCAAACTTTTTAATAGGACAATTATTTTCATAATCTTTGATGATCTGTTACTCAATTATGAGGAGATCAAATTGGTCAACTTACCAATAAAAATACACACGCCACCTTTAATAATTATTATTGGCATATTATCACTAGTAATTTTCTATGGCAAATAGCATTGGTTTCCAATTTTAATGTGGAGCCCTAGAAATAATCACATGCATCCAGGATTATGATATGTTGCACAGGTCCCACTTATCTAACGATCAAGATTTGATCTACAGATTATGAAGGTGAACAAATCAATCCAGTTGGCAAAATCCCCATGATCTCCAGTGGCATGTGAAGTAGATGATAATATCCACAGGTTTACCAGTTTAGCAAATGAAAAGTATATCCCAGCAGCAAGATTTCACAACCCAAAATTAGGACCTCAAAAGTTCTACAAAAAAATTGAACAAAACACTCCTAGTATGGGCTCTATATAGGTATATGATCCCACACTACAAGAAAAAGCAGAATTGGTGACTAAAAATAGAACTTTCGTCGCTGAAAGTAGCAAAATTGGCGACTAAAATGGAATTAGTATCCAAAAGTGAAGAACTTTTGGCGACTAAAACAGTTTAGTAGCCAAATATATAGTTATTGGCGACTAAAAATCAGTTTAGTCGCCGATTATATGGGTTTTAGCGACTAAAAAAATTTTAGTAGCCAAAAGTGAAGGTTTTTGGCGACTGAAAACATTTAGTAGCCAAAAGTATAGGTTTTGGCGACTAAAAAATAGTTTGGTCGCCGATTATACGTGTTTTACTGACAAAAATAAATTTTGTAGCCAAAAGTGAAGGTTTTTAGCAAATGAAAAGTATATCCCAACAACAAGATTTCACAACCCAAAATTAGGACCTCAAAAGTTCTACAAAAAAATTTAACAAAACACTCCTAGTGTGGGCTCTATATAGGTATATGATCCCACACTACAAGAAAAAGCAGAATTGGCGACTAAAAATAGAATTTTCGTCGCTAAAAGTAGTAGAATTGGCGACTAAAATGGAATTAGTAGCCAAAAGTGAAGACTTTTGGCGACTAAAACAGTTTAGTAGCCAAATATATAGTTGTTGGCGACTAAAAATCAGTTTAGTCGCCGATTATATGGGTTTTAGCGACTAAAAAATTTTTAGTAGTGTAACATGCCTGCGGGGGACCACGCTACAGTTCGGACTACCTTTTGTTTTGTTGCGGTTCTAAATCTGAACCAAAGAGTCCAACTCTGGCAAATCGTTTTTGAGAAAAATAGATTTTTGAAAAGAAGTGCCAAACATGGACTGCTTTGCCAGATTACAGAGTCGCCACCTAAATATTTTTAAAATGGAAAATTTAGGAAACCTTGACTCGGTGCCGAAGGCCACGTGTCCGTCATCACCAAATGTCTTGGCTCGGGAGCTTGGTTACGATCGGGGAAGGTCAGCTATGAGCACCCCCTTCGCCCGGTCCGAAGACCGGCCTCTACTAACCGTGATATCCAATTTTGAAAACATTACGTGTTCTTATTCCGGTTATTAGCCTAGAATTTACTATGTTATGCACGCAGCAAACAAGTATAGACCAGATTGTCTAATTTGGAAAACCATTGCATATCCGTTTGTTTTGAAAAGCGTTTTGAAATTCGCTACCCGCAAGTAGGCTAAAGCACGGATTTCAATGAGTTTTCCCAACTCAGACAATCCAACCTCCACCCACAGGCAGTCAAGCAGTTATATCATATAAGCATTTAGCCGCATGGTAAGCATACTGTCATGGCACATTCACACGCATGTGGTATGCTAAAGCGTAAAATACTTACATCGTACTCCGTGCCAAAACAAGGAACTAGTTAGCAAACATGCGTGTCCTAGTTCATGTTAGAGTGGCTAATGCAACACAGGCAAGGATGCAATTTAGAGTAGGCTCGGCTAACCCTAAAATGGCATGTGAAATGCTACAACTATCACATATTCAATTTGGAATTGAAAGTACGATGCAGTTTGTATGATGTACTGAGCCCGGTGCATGTTAACAAATGCATGGATGCACGCATGCATTGCATAAGGTATGCTAATTTTAAATATGCCCTAATCTACCATCGTAAGCAGGTAAATAAAATGGAAGAAAGAAATGGGGGTTGGAAGACATACATACACTCACCCACGCTTATTACAATTACGCCCTCGCTCGGAGGGACCGAAAGAATAATACAAATAATTAACTACGCAAGCTAATTAAATTACAAACCCATTAAATTAATTAAGCAGACTAATTAATTTAATTAAAGCAGTAAACCCTCGGGGAGAGGGCCGGATGTGGCGCGTGTTCGGGACTTGCTCGGAATCGCACTGCCATGCCTAGCTTGCCTCTGTTTTCCCTGCTTTCCTCCTCTGAAGACTGCCAAAGTCTCAGGACTGCTCCCTTGAATCATGGGGATCACCACCGGCTGAGGGGAAACACCACCGGCTGAAGCATGTGGCCACCGGCACTGAATTCATCCATCGGCCATCAATATACTGCCGGTCGGCACTAAATACTGCCGGCCGGCACTGAATGTCTGCAGAACCTGCAACTCACAGCAGAGAGGCAACAACTTGCATGGCAATGCAATTCAAGCAATTTATGCACCAAACACACTCCTTATCATGTTAATGACTCAAAAGAGCATGTACCTCGATTCTCGGGCCACCAATCACGCATTCCATGCATGATGGCCCAAGGAACCAAGTATGCAACTTTAATTTCAAATGCATGCAAAGCAAACAAACATAAAAGGGGGCCAAACTTCTATCATGCTCATCTCAAGAGGCCAAGCATGTGCATTAATATAATGCAATCCTAAACATGTTAGCTAGCATGCAATATGGACAATGTAATGTAAGGATGTTAATATGCAAACACACATACAAGACAAGCATGCAAACCCAAACAATGGGGTGGACTTAAACACGACTTAGGCAACTCTAAATAGGCCTAAAATCAGGGCCAATAATGCCCAAAAATAAAGTCTACACACACACACACATGCATATGTTAAGACTTAACACTTAGGCACTAAGCAAGCAACCTTCAAGCACACTTAGAAGGGGATATCATGGACACTTAGCATACATCATAAACTCTGAAAATCATGTAAAACATGGTGCCAAACAAGCAACAAAGCGAACTAATCATGCCATAATGGCCCAAGCATTCAAGGCTCGCCAAAGAGGTAATGGACTACACTTAACACAACCATTCATGGCATGCATTAGGCGACCAAAGTAGAGTTTTAACACATAAAACTAAGTCCAAAAGACCACATAGATGGCCTCTAAGTGGCTTAAATTTAAAGGCATGCATAATGGTCAAAGCATGGAGCCTACAACACATGCTTTCAAGGCTTTAAAAATCATGCAAGGCAATCAAACAAGCATGTCTAAGGGACTAAAATAGCATGTAGGGTGGTCCCAAACCATCAAAATAATGCAAGCAACGCATGCTACACATTCACATACTTGAGGCCAACAAGCCAAAATACAAAGGAGCTATACTAAGCAAGTGATGGTCGACCAAAACAACCAAAAACAGAGCTTAATCATGGCAAAACAAACACAAAAGCTTCACAAAGCTAGGCCTAAATCATGCTTGAACAAGGGCTTACATCCTAAAGCATATTAAGGCATCAAAGTGGCATTACATGACATGTATGCGAAACATGCAAGGAGTACTAAAACCAACTTAGCACAAAGTTATAACATGGCAATATAAGCATAAAATACAGCCATGGCATGCTCAACACACACTTGAACATAAGGCTCCCTAAGAGGCCAAAACTTACCCTTTTCAAGGACATCAAGGAGAGGGGGTGGCCCTCTCCTTCTTGGGACTTCAAAGCATCATCTTCACCACTGAAATCTCTCAAGATTTCAGTGGTGGAGAGACCTCAACACCAAAATCCCGAAGCTCTCACAAAATAGCACAAAATGAGGTCTTTTCAAAGCCTAAGGGTGGTCAAACCCTCCCAAAGCACAAAACACTCTTAACCAACAATAAAGAGGACCAAAATACATAACTTTTATGTGTTGATCACCAAGCACAAAAACAGTTCTAGCTATGTAAAAATGGAGTGCAAAAATGGGGTAAAAAGGGGTAGTTTCTTACCCTTGAAGACCACCTTCACAAAGGTTGATGTTGTTGCTTCCTTGAGCTCAAATCCAACCAAAAACTTCAAGAACCAGCCCTTAGAACCTCAGTAACCAAAGGAAGGTGAAACACTAGGTGTTGATGAGCAATAGTAAGTCACAAACACCTAGTGTACAAATAAGAGGAAAGAAGAGAGATGGGATAGATACCAAACTTCTAACCTAAAACCAGAGCTTCTTCTCTGTCTAAAATGTCTAAAAATCCAAACTTCTTCCAACCTTGAGCCAAGAGGAGGAAGGGTCCTCTTATAGGCAACTGAACTTACAAATTAAGCTAACCAAGAGGCTCATCCCTCCATACACGTGTATGGAGGGGAAACAAATGTTATAAAGCTGTCTGAAAATATCTCCAAAAACAGCTGTAAAGTAGTCGGCAGGGCAAAATGGTCATTTTGCCGAAATTGACTGCCGACCGGCACAAAAGAGTGCCAACCGGCACAATATAGTGCCGATGGCAACACCAACCAGCCGGTGGCCTCTAGCCACTGCCGGTGGTGTGTGGGGATGCCTCACAAGGCATTCCCTGCCCCTCCAAGGCAAAGCACAAGTGTTTGGTGCAAAACCAGACACAAAACGGTCAAGTTCGGAGATCCTGAGGCAAGGCGCATAGCCGAGAACTCCGGGAACTCCAAACGAACACGAACATGGATAATCACCGAGTGTTCCAACGGTGACGTCCAAGTCTTGAGGACGGTCAAAAATGGGGTGTCTACAAGTAGCCAAAAGTGAAGGTTTTTGGCGACTAAAAACATTTAGTAGCCAAAAGTATAGGTTTTGGCGACTAAAAAATAGTTTGGTCGCCAATTATACGTGTTTTACCGACAAAAATAAATTTTGTCGCCAAAAGTGAAGGTTTTTGGCTACTAAAAAAAATTTAGTAGCTAAAAGTGTACAATTGGCGACTAAAATTTAGTTTAGTCGCCAAAAGTGGAGGTTTTGGCGACTAAAACTACGTTTAGTCGCCAAAAGTGGTTATTTTTAGGTGGGATTGAATTTTTTTAGCGACTAAAATATAATTAGTAGCCAAAACTATAGAATTGGCGACTAAAAAACAAATTTAGTCGCCAAAAGTGGTCTCATTTTTTTTTAGTAAATAATTTATTTTTTACATAAATTATATTTGAATAAAAATAATTATGTTTATATATATAGTTTTATATTAATACGGGTCAATATACTATATAAATAATATTTGTGTATATATTCATGTGGTGTTGTAGTGGCATAGTGGAGAGAGTGTGTCTCTAAAGGTTTAGAATGTGGGAGGTTGGTGGTTTGAATCTCAGAAAAAGTAGAAAAGTTAGTATTTTTTTTTTCACGAAATAACCTTTGGCGACTAAAATTATTGGTCGCCAAAAGTGTTTCTTTTGGCGACTAAACGGTTTGGTCGGCGATTCATTGACTATTGGCGACTAAAAGATTAGTCGCTAAATGTATAATTTTAAAAAGTGTAATTCACTATTGGCGACCAAAATTTTGGTCACTAAAAATCTGTTTTTTGCAGACTAAAACTTTTTTAGTCGCCAATACCTTCCCCGACCGTGTTTTCGCGACAAAACCGGCGACTAAAAAATTTAGTCAGGGAAACTAAAAAGTCGACTTTTGGCGACTAAAAATGGACTTTTGGCGACTAAAAATTTAGTCGCCAAAGGTGCTTTTTCTTGTAGTGCCACATGAGTAATGTTAGGAATCACAAAATGATTTATTGAAATTTTTATCAAATCATTCATATGGGTGTGTGTTGTGGGATCCACACCTATGTGGCTGCCATACCTATGTGGCTGATTTGATTTGGTAGAAATTTTATTTTATGAAAGATTTGATAAAAATTTTGATAGACTATTTGAAACCTCAACATTTTTGGTCCCACACCCATGAGTGCTGGTCAATTTTTTAGTAGAATTTTTTGTAATTCTCATATTTATTGTTTTTATATATTTATAAGAAACATAAATGTTATCTACTCACCAGAAATATTTTTAAAAGGTCTAGAATTTAAAATTATAAAGTAAATTTAATATTGGTCATAATCAAAAACTAACTTTTATTGAGATTTAAAGAAAATATAACCATTCTTATAATTTTAGAATAATTATATAAAGTAACGCACAAAAATAAATAAAGTAAAATATAAATTTCAGTGTAAAAAAGATGAAAGTATCATTTTTTTTTTTATCATATATGACTAAGGAATTACTGATAAAAAAAGTTAAGTGTTGTATAAATTAAAACTTTTAAGAGTTTCTAATATAATTATATTAAACTTGTGAAGATTATATATTTATATATTTTTTCAAATCTAAATATATATATATACAAGATAATTTATCCAAACAAATTTAGTTTACATATTTTATATTACATTTTTCTCATAATATTTCAATATAAGTAATACAATAATTGGACGTGCACAGAAGGCACACCCAGAATGAGACATAGATATTTCGTAAAAGAGTGAAGCTCACATAACGTGGAACCTACATGTAGGACCCACCATTGGAAGGCATGTACCATTAATCTCTAATTTTTTCTAATTTTTTTAGTCATTAATTTCTCTCTAAACATATATCTTAGTATATATATATACATACACATATGTAAGTGTAGGGGGTTCAACGTTAGAGAGGTGATTAGAGAGGCAAAACTATGTTAATATTCCAATAGTGGGGGAAGTGGCTGAAGGATGAGTAGCAGCAACTATCTGAGAGTTGAAGAGTGTGTAGCTAGGTGAGGGTGAAGCAAATGGCTCAAGAAGAAATGCATGGCAGTACCAAAATGGGCAGCATCTCCCCCAAATCCCCAAAATTCTTCCTTGTTGAACCTTGGGAAATGGGTCCTATTTATAGACTTTTCCTTGGTACCAAGAGGACACTAAGTGGCCAAATAGAGGGAAGACATGTGTCCCAAGGGATCACATGGAATATTTTTCCTCGAGCCACCAGGCTGTAGGTGCCACGTGTCCCTCTACATGTACTGTGTACTGTCTGTTTGCCTCCGCAACTACCTTTTGAGCCCCAGCAAGTGTAGTTGTGACGGGAGTGTTTGGTGCTGTAACTCCCTTTTGAGCCTCAACAAGTGCAGTTACAACAGGGGTGTTTGCCTTTGCACTTGCCTTGTCAGCTTGAACCTCAATAAGTGCACTTGCAGCGGTGAACCTCGCCACTGCACTTGCCTTCTCGGTTCTATTTGGTCAGTACATGCATTCTCAGGACTTCATCAGCCTGCTATCGGCTATATTCGTGTTCACCTCAGGGAAACCTCCACCCTTAGCCACCTAACCACAAACTCCCCAGCTTCTCAGGGCGAAGGCTACAGCCAAGCCTACTATCGGCCATGTTGTGCCTTAGTACCATGCCTAAGTGCGCTTCCTTAGTCCTGCCTGTGCGACTAAGGCAGGTCCATGACCGGGTAAATGGAAAGGGAGTCCCTTATGTTCGGGCCACCCTGCTCCCATCTTCACAGGTTGCCACGGTAAACTAGTATTTCTGGGCCTGCTATCAGCTCCAACCAGTAAGTCTTGGGGCTTGCTATCAGCGCCAAGTTAATAAACTATGAGGCCTACTATCAGCCCTAGGCTAGTAATGTCTTGGGGCTTGCTATTGGCGCCAAGCATTAGCCTCTACTTTCAGAGGGAAGCCTCTCTCAAAGGCTGCTATCACCTTCGTAGGATATTCCCTCTGCAACTTAGTTGCTACAGTAGTAGTTGTTGCGGTAGTCATTTCCCGTGCCAAGCTTAGATGGCAAGACCGAAGCTATTAGAGATGACGGCACCGACAGAATGCCTTCGCAACTTGGGCGCTGCAAGTATTGCCTCGGCAACTTAGTTGCTTCGATTTTATCTTTCCCTCAACAATTTCAAATGGCGGCGGAATCGAAAATATTAGGAATGGCGGCACTGAGGCAATGTGCCTCAACAACTTTGCCGCTGCATATGTTCCCTCTGCAATTTCACCGTTGCAGGTGTTGCCCCTGCAACTTGACTTGGGGATTTTTCTTTGCGGAGTCCATCTGGAGCCCTGGTGGGTCGAACCTGCCTCGGCCCACTTGTTGGCCCACTTCCCTTGGGCTTTGGACCATGCTCCTTTTTATCCCTGGTCGCCTCTTTGGGGCGATCTCAGTGCTTAGGTCTATACTTAGTTTGGGGTTTAATTTCTAACCGTCTACATTTTGCCCCCTATGTGTGTGGAGGACACGCTCCTTGTTTTCCGCGCATGCATGATGTCAGCAAG
Source organism: Camellia japonica (assembly GCA_030407325.1). Classification (NCBI taxonomy): domain Eukaryota; kingdom Viridiplantae; phylum Streptophyta; class Magnoliopsida; order Ericales; family Theaceae; genus Camellia; species Camellia japonica. The sequence goes on along the minus strand of JAPPVO010005037.1, from coordinate 3,000 downwards.
CAACCCAAGGGTTGCGTCAATTTCGTCAAAAGTTGCGTCAGCTCTTAAAAGGTGCCTCTTTGACTGCCAGGTCATAATGGCCTAGGGAAGCGTGTTAGCACCCTTTGCTAATTTTTCTTTATAAATAATGCCCTTGGGTCCCACTGGTTCCCCCCTTCTTCCCAACACACCTTCCTGTCTCCTTTGTCTTCTTCTCTTCCTTGTCTCCACTTTCCAAAGCCCTTTTTACCATTCTTTATTCTTCCTCATGGCCAGCACGAGATTTCTTCCTGATAGGGCTGCCCCACCCCCTACTGAGTGAAGGAGGGCCCCATACTTCGGAGGACTGGCTGACCCCTTCTGGAAGGTAGTTGACTCCTTTATTCCTGATGCCCTTCCTCTGGAAGAGCCTCTGCTTCCTTTTGGGGAGGCTACTTTGGATGACGCGGACAAGGTGAACCTAGTCTCTGTGCTACGGTTTCGCGTGGAGCGGGGCGACTTTCCACATTCCTACATCTACTATAGCACTCATTCGGGCCCTCCAGCAGATTGGTCACTTTGGGTTGATGACTGTAGAGGGTCAAAAATTAAAGTCCAAATTAAGTATGGACCTAAGTGGGAAGGTCGCCTCTGTTAGGTGACTACGAATGATTAAAGGAGCATGGGCTAAAGCCCAGGAGAAGTTGGCCAACAGTGGGCCGAAACAGGTCTGACCCGCCAAGGGTCCAAGCAGACTCCAAGAAGAAAAATGCCTAAGTCAAGTTGCGGAGGCAACAACTACGGCGGTCAAGTTGCGGAGGCAACACCTGTAGTGGTCAAGTTGCAGAGGCAACACCTATAGCGGTAAAGTTGCAGAGGGAACATGTGCAGTGGGAAAGTTGCTGAGGCACTTTGCCTCAGTGCCGCCATTCCTAATATCTTCGGTTCTGCCACCATTCAAAGTTGCTGAGGGAAAGAGAAAGCCAAAGCAACTAAGTTACCGAGGCAACACTTGCAGCGACCAAGTTGTGGAGGCCAAGTTGCGGAGGCACTTTGACTCAGCGCCACCATTCCTAATAGCTTCGGTTCCGCCGCCATCCGAAGTTGCTAAGGGAAAGAGAAAGCCAAAGCAACTAAGTTGCAGAGGCAACACTTACAGCGACCAAGTTGTGGAGGCACTACGTCTCAGCGCCGCCATTCCAAGTAATGTCGGTACCACAACCATCTGGAATTGCTGAGGAAAGGAGAAAACAGAAGCAACTAAGTTGCAAAGGCAGTACCTGCAGCGCCCAAGTTGCAGAGGCATTCTGTCAGCGCCGCCATCTCTAATATCTTCGGTCATGCCATTTGAACTTGCCGCGGGAAATGATTACCTCAGCAACTACTACCACAACAACTAAGTTGCAAAGGAGATACCTTGCCAAGGTGATAGTAGCCTTTGAGAGAGGCTTCCCTCTGCAAGTAGAGGCTAATGCTTGGCACCGATAGTAGGCCCTGAGGCATTACTAGGCTAATAACAAGCCCCACAGTTTATTAACTTGGCACTGATAGCAGGCCCCAAGGCTTACTGGTTGGAGCTAATAGCAAGCCCTGAAATACCAGCCTACTGCGGTAACCCTGCGAAGATAGGAGCAGGGTAGCCTGAACATAAGGGACTCATTTTCTATTACCTAGGTTATGGACCTGCCTTAGTCGCATAGCCAGGACTAAGGAAGCCCCCTTGGGCTTGGTACTAAGGCACGGCATGGCCGATAGCTAGCTTGGCTGTGGCCTTCACCCTAGGAAGCTGGGGAGTTTGTGGTTAGGTGGCTAAGGGTGGAGGTTTCGCTGAGGTGAACATGAACATAGCCGATAGTAAGCTGATGGAGTACTGAGAATGCATGTACTGACCAAATAGAACCAAAAATGCAAGTACAGTGACAAGGTTCACCGCTACAAGTGCACTTGCCGAGAAGGCAAGTATAGAGGCAAACACTCCCGGTGTAACTACACTTGCTGAGGCACAAAAGGGAGTTGCAGCGCCAAACACTCCCATCGCAACTACACTTGCTAAGGCTCAAAAAGGTAGTTGCTGAGGCAAATAGATAGTACACAGTACATGTAGAGGGACACGTGGCACCTTCAGCCTGGTGGCTCAAGGAAGAATATTCCATGTGATCCCCTAGGACACATGTCTTCTGTCTATTTGGCCACTTGGTGTCCTCTTGGCACCAAGGAAAAGCCTATAAATATGACCCATTTCCCAAGGTTCAGAAGAAGAATTTTGGGGATTTCGGGGAGATGCTACCCATTTTGGTACTGCCACATTTCTTCTTAAGCCACTTGTTTCACCCTTACTCTACTACACACTCTCCAGCTCCCATACAGTTGCTGCCACTCATTCTTCAGCCACTTCAACCACTATTGGACCATTAATATAGTTTTGCCTCTGTAATCACCTCTCTAACCATGAACCCCCCTACATTTATGGCGACTCCACTGGGAAGGCTACTTTGTTGATGGTTCACACCCACAGTGGCTTACACACTTTGCTGGAAAAGATGACAGAAGATGAAGTTCAGCAACCCCCACAGCAGCAAGGCTCTTCCAATGGCGGAGCAGCATATATAGAGAACCGTGACCGCAGTATTGTGATTGACGCAGTTCAGTCACTCCAGGATACGTAGAGGGGGATCCTGGCAGCTTTGCAAACCCTCACTGAGGCTATTATGGCCATGGCTTCTCAACAGACTCTGGTGCAAGAACCTCCACCTGTAACAGTCCCAAACCCAGTGCCTAACCTATTCCCTGAGGTTCAGGCTTCAATCCAGGTGCCCCCGGTGGTACCCCAGGTGAACGATACGGCCGCTGGTTCAACTACCCAAGAGCAGACTGAAGCCCACTCACTTTGTTACTCTTGCCGATGTATAAGCTATGCTCCAGCAAGAGCGTAGCAAGAAGCAGCTGCCATCTCTCCCAGACCCAGATGTGAAGCCCCCATACTCTCAAGAGATATTGACCATGCCATACCCAACTGGGTATACAGTGCCCAAGTTTACTAAG
>JAPPVO010005036.1:0-27260 GCA_030407325.1 Camellia japonica | reverse complement strand
TCATTTTTATTGCATATTTATATTTTAAACTGACTTTTTATACCTAATTGACTCTTTTATATTAATTTTAATTTTGAATAACATCATGCATTGATTAATTTGTTGGTTTGTGTTGGCATTTGGAACAAATACTAAATTTTTTGGTTGAAATTTAAAAAATAAATAAATTAAGGTTATATGCTCACTAATGTTATATTTCATTTTATATTTATAGCCCATCCAACTTGTTCAAACCATTGGTTTGAAATCGCCGAAATATTCAAGCAACCTGCTTTGAGGGTGGTTGTGTTGGTAAGCATATAAAAAATTCTCCATTTGCCAAGGATGATTCAGTTGATGATTTTTCCCCAAAAATCAACCTAAGTCGACCTGCACACACCCCTACTCAAGAGTCACATAATCATTTAAAGTTTCAAGTGATTGCGACTCGTGGGGTGTTGACAACTTGGCACAATGTTGAAGGAGCTTCTATTCCCACACCCTACTTTTTTGTCAGTTGACATCATTATTGTGAAGTAGTCTTGCTTCACTATAAAACAATTTCCACCGGCCTAAGAGTAGAATGGAGGCTGCAAATCAAGATTGTCAAAAGTACTAGCTGCAAATCAAGTTTGTCATTTGAAAATTGTTGCCTCAGCCGTAGTTGCATTTAATGCGTTCACATTGTTAGTTTTATCTATATATAGCTATTGTATTATGAGAGTTTAGTGTGTGGGAAAAAGGAAGAGAGTTAGAGAGTTTTTCCTCTCCTCAATGTATCCTAAATATTTGAGTTAAATAATCTATTTTTTTTGATTATACATTCTCTCTCTCTCGTATTTGTTTTTATTTTGTGAACCACCATAAGTGGTTTGCACCTCACTCCCACCAGCAGTGGTATCAGAGCTGAAGGTAGCTTGAATTTGTAGACATTCTGCAAAATTTTTCAAGAACAGAGTGTTTTTCAAAAATTGTCCAGAAATCAAAGTGGTCGAAATCTACTTTTGATCATATCAAATTGAAGCTCCCGACGAGACGAGCACAACCGTGAAAATCACGTCGAAAACGCAGATCGGACGGCCCCAAACGCGCCCCACGTGCCTCCCGACACCGTTCTCACACGCTCCCACTCGCCCACGCGCCACACGCGCTGCCAGAGGAAGAAGACGTGTCATCCAACGCGCAAGCACGCGCCACACGCGCGCGCACTAGAGACCTGACGTCATCCACTGACGTCATCTGAGTCGCTGACCGAGTCGAGCCGCCGTTGACCTGAGCCACGACCGAGCCGAGTCTGAGTCGCGCCGCTAACCAAGCTGCGTTGACTGAGCCGTTGACTGAGTCGCTGACATCAGCACACAGAGGATTAATCCAGTGTGATGCGGCTAAGTTACAGTCGCAGATCTGAACCGTTCAACTTGTTTTGGCTTGATTTGAGCCATTCGGAGTCTGTTTCTAGTGATCCAATAGTGCTTTCCAACTATTTGGAGTATTCCGGACATATCTGTACGGTCAGAATTTGCAAATTCCATTAAGAAAATTTGCAGATTTTTAAAAACAATCAATGGCCAACACAAACAACTTCTTTCAGCCCCAGTTTCCAAAACTTAACAAGGAGAACTATGAAAATTGGAGTATTCAAATGCAAGTTCTACTAGCCTCACAAGATTTGTGGGAGTTAGTGGATTGAGGATATGACGAGCCAGCTACTCTCGAAGATGAAGGAAATTTAAATGACGCTCAGAAGACAACGTTAAAAGATTCAAGGAAGAGAGATAAAAAGGCCTTATATCTACTCTATCAAGGCATTGATGAGTCAAGTTTTGAGAAGATTTCAGCAGCAACAACCTCTAAAGAGGCATGGAGTATTCTTCGCAATTTACACCGTGGAATTGAGAAGGCGATCAGAGTTTGACTCCAAGTGTTACGTGGCAAATTTGAGATGCTGCACATGAATGAGAATGAGTCAATTTCTGAGTACTTTAACAGAACATTGACCATTGTTAATCAGATGAGAAGATATGGAGAGAAGATGGAATCTCTTCAAGTGATAGAGAAGAGGAGAAAGAAGGTGAAGAACCTGAAAGTCGTCTGGGTATGTCCTGCTTCTTTGCTTCGTTTTTCTTCTCTCTTTGGCAGATCGTCTCTCTCTCTCGCTCTGGCAGATCGTCTCTGGCAAATCGTCTCTCGCAGTTCGTCTCTCTCTCTCTCGATCTCGCAGATCTGCTCCTTCTTGTCGATCGTCATCGTCTCCTTCGTCTTTTGCCTTCTCGCAGTTTGTCTCTCACTCTCTCTGTGGCCACTGTGTATATGATTCTAAGTAATATATAAATAAGATAAAACATATATAATAAGTAATATATAATAAGATAAAACATTAATAATATATATCATATATATTAATAATATATATAATATATGATTATATATATGATTCTAAGTAATATATAAATAATATATATAATATATTATATATTATATATATAATATATATAAATAAAAAAATATTAACACATTATTATTTAATATATATCATATATATACATATAAATATAATATATATATATATATATATGAGTATATATTATACATATTAATAAAAAAACACAAACAAATATATGTAAAATAAAAAAAAATAACAATAACACATTATTTAAAAATATAATAAATAAAAAATAATTAATGTGTACTAAAATAAAAATATTTATAAAAAAAATTCTAATGTGTATTAAAATATATATATATATATATATATTACTGCTCCCCGAGGCGCTCCCAATCTAAGAAACTTCTATCGGCTCACGCTTCCCCGCTCCCGCTCCTGTCCCCGCTCCCACCCCTGCTCCCGCTTCGTGCAACTAAGGTTTAGGCATTATAGCAATGAATGCCGAAGTTAGATAAAACTAACAATGTGAACGCATTAAATGCAACTACGGCTGAGGCAACAAATTTCAAATGACAAACTTGATTTGCAGCTAGTACTTTTGACAATCTTGATTTGCAGCCTCCATTCTACTCTTAGGCCGGTGGAAATTGTTTTATAGTGAAGCAAGACTACTTCACAATAATGATGTCAACTGACAAAAAAGTAGGGTGTGGGAATAGAAGCTCCTTCAACATTGTGCCAAGTTGTCAACACCCCACGAGTCGCAATCACTTGAAACTTTAAATGATTATGTGACTCTTGAGTAGGGGTGTGTGCAGGTCGACTTAGGTTGATTTTTGGGGAAAAATCATCAACTGAATCATCCTTGGCAAATGGAGAATTTTTTATATGCTTACCAACACAACCACCCTCAAAGCAGGTTGCTTGAATATTTCGGCGATTTCAAACCAATGGTTTGAACAAGTTGGATGGGCTATAAATATAAAATGAAATATAACATTAGTGAGCATATAACCTTAATTTATTTATTTTTTAAAATTTCAACCAAAAAATTTAGTATTTGTTCCAAATGCCAACACAAAACCAACAAATTAATCAATGCATGATGTTATTCAAAATTAAAAATTAATATAAAAGAGTCAATTAAGGTATAAAAAGTCAGTTAAAATATAAATATGCAATAAAAATGAGGGGGGAGAATTATTTGATGAATGGTATATAAGGTTAGGTAGTGAGCAAGGGCAAAGTAATTTTCTCATATACATATAGGCGGGTTGGGTTGGTTTGCAGACAATTTGACACAAGACTGTAACTCAAATGCCATATCATAGATTGATCCATGTCTTCAGCCTTTAAGGCATAGCTTACCTTTACTGGCATTGTGAGAGTAACCACCTTATCGGTGGCCATATTTATTTGAGCAATTTTCTTATTATTCTTCTTAGCAAGTATAGTGCATTCATCTTCAAATTTCACCAAATATCCTTTTTTGTATCAATTGGCCCACACTTAATAGATTTTGAGTAAAACTATCAGCATAAAGAACATCATGGATTAGCTTGGTGTTACCTCCCTTTGGTTGCACAGCAATGGTGCCCTTTCCGTCAACGTTCTGAAACTTCCCATCTCCGAGCTTTACTTTGGATTTTACTCCATCCAATCTAACAAAGCTGCTCTTGTTTCCTGTCATATGGTTGCTGCATCTGCTGTCAATATACCACGTGTCTTGTGCTTCTTGTTGAGTGTTCATGTAACGATAGAACCATTGGTTTGAAGATTCACCCGTTTCTGAAAAGTCAGCTTCATCCTTTTCACAAAACTGACAGTCTTTTTCAAAATGGTTAGGATTCTTGCATCTTGTGCATTTTTTGAAATAGCAGTCCATGCTTCCATGATTAGTTTTCTTGCAAAATTTGCAGCAAGATTCAGATTTTGATATACCTCTTGCAGTCTGTTGAGTATACCTTTTTCCTCCTCTTCCACGGCCATGATTAGATTGGCGTCTCTGAAATTGATTGCCTTGATTTTGAAAAGCTTGCTCCAAGGGCTGATCAGAAAATCTATTCATTCTTTTTTCATCCACTTGAAGAGAATCCATTAGTTCATGTAAACTAAGAGTTGATAAATTTGGTGATTCTTTTATGGCAGCCACCACACGATTGTATTTGATTGGAAGGCTTCTCAAGACTTTTTCTACTACTCTCTCATCTTGTATTATACCTCCACAAGCCTTCAATTGATAAATGATAGTAAAAACTCTTAAAAAGAAATTTTGGATGGACTCACCATCCTTCATCATCAAATTGTGAAATTCTGTCCAAAGAGTTCGAACCTTCGCTGATCCTTGAAACTCATTCTTCAAAACCTCCCATGCTTCTTTAGATTTTGTTGCAGCCATTATCCTTGGAGCAATTGTTTTCGTGATTGCTTGTTGAATGTAGTACAAGGCTTTGGCATCTTTCATCTTATGTTCTTTCAGCTTCTCCTTCCTTGCCTCTGACCATGCTGATTCTTGGCTTTGAGGGCTTTCGTAGCTATTTTCAACCAAATCCCACAGATCTTCTGAGATGAAAAGGGTTCTCATTTGAGTGCTCCAAAAATCGTAATTTTCTCCTTCAAAAATCGGTAGTCCGGCTGGTGAATATTTGAAGGTTGTAATGCTGGAACTTGCTGCCATCCTTTGGACTTTTGCTGACCTTCAATGCTCTTATACCACTGTTAGGTTGCTGCAGGGTGTGATGGGGCAGCAAGAATTCAGGAGAGTTAGGAAAGAGAAGTTCTGTGCAGAAATTTGTAAAAATCTGGAAATTTGTTACAAAAAATTGTGGGTATGAATCAGTTTTTATTTGTGGGAAAGAAGATGAAAAATATGTTCTCACTTCAAGTTATTTGCCTCTGTTGGGCTTGCATGGCTGAATAAATTAGATGCCTATTAATACTTGTTTACAGATCATTCTAGAGTGCAACTAATTCACTCGAGCTACTAACTACTAACAAAAGAATTTTCAGAATTGATTTTCATCAAGATTCCACTATTTTGCTTTGCACCAATAAAAAAGAGTGTACTGTTCACAATCTGAGCTTGTGAAAGAAAAGCAGACTCATCCCTTAAACCCTTTGCTTATGTTTTACCATTGAGTAAATGCCACATCAGCTAAAATGTGTTCGACTGTGAAATTCTCTTCATTCCAGTTGTTTTGCCCCTTTTCAGAATTGATATCCATCAAGTTTCCATTTTTATCCAACAGATGATAATAGTTAAATTTGACTCATGTGAATGCAATTTGGGTTTTGTAGTTGTCTCATTTTTAAAAATTGATGCTATAGAATTTATTGTTTGGTTTATTTTTATGAAATTTTAGTTAGGAAGGTTGTCATCTTTTTTTTTTAATTCAAAGCATCATCTCTATCTAAACACCTTGAGACCTATGTGCAACAGTTATCTTTGGCATTAGAGTTCCAGTAATATGTTAGAATAAGCGTTAGAATAGGAAATAATATTGCATATATTTTATTCTTATTTGATTTTATTTTCCTTTGATTGATGTAATGGGCTGGCCGATAATTTATGCCTGATGGCACTCCTGTAATTACGCATTATTATCAATATAAAAGATGATGAGGTCTCACTCATTCCCTATCTCTTTCTCTTTTCTAAACTTGCATAATAAACTTTATTTTATGAGGATTAAACTATTTGTTCCTCAATTGTGCAAAAAATATATTTTTCTATAACTGCCAGTCCTTTTAGTAGCATGTGCTATTTTTGCATTGTTAATTATATAACATATTATGTCACATATTATCAATATAAAAGGGGATGAGGTCTCACTCATTCCCTATCTCTTTCTCTTCTCTAAACTCACATAATAAACTTTATTTTATGAGGGTTAAACTATTTGTTCCTCAATTGTGCAAAAAATATATTTTTCTGTAACTGCCAGTCCTTTTAGTAGTATGTGCTATTTTTGCATTGTTAATTATATCACATATTATGTCAAACCCCGGATTTCTAAACCTAAAGAGATGAACTAAAAAAAGGTAAGTCAGTACCTAAAAAGTCAAACCAATTAAAGAAGTTCATGATTACGTTAGGGTGCAATGAACCAGAATACGGTCAAAGAATTCATTTCAGTTATGAAACTTGCAAACTCGTTATTTAATCTTGATTCAAATTCCATTTTATTTGACAATCATCTAAACATGTTGACAATGTTTCCAACTTTTAAAATTTCATAATAAAATTCATTTTTTCCCAAACAAAACATAAACTTCAAAGGTTACATATTCATTAAAATAAAGCCTAGCCTAAGCATTCACTTTCAAAATCATTTTAGAAAATTATAAAGCATGTGAGCACATAGACAAGCTCTAATTCATATACTTCATTATTTTCAATAAAAATGTCACTTACTTGACATCCAATCTCCCATCTTTTTTTTTGATCAGCAAAAAGAAAAATTTATTAATGACAACACATCATTACATATGTAAGTACATCAATAAAAGAGGGGCAGAACACAAAGCATCATAGCACACTACCCCATCCCAACTAGGTTGGCACCGAGCAGAGAGCCCAATCAACTGCAAGCTCGACCCCAAGGGTTGGAGAGAAACCAAGCCTAAACCACCAACCCCCACCCCCCCCCCCCCCCCCCAAAATGAAACAAAACCCCAAACTACCATCTTTTGGAGTCACCCAAAAACCAATCTCCCATCTTTGACAACTAAACTTTTAAATATCATCCAAAGCATATTAATCATGTCAACTTACATCTCTAAGCATAAATCAAATACTTTAAAAATTTATCTAAAATAAAGTTTCAAAGGTATATGGCTTTAAAAATAAAGCCCTAATCTACCAAAATGTATAGAAAAATTATACATTTCAAACATGGCATAGAACACCTAATACTTCAAAATTTTCATTTTACATCATGGTTATCAAAATAGCAATGCAGATCGTAGGATCGTACAATTCTATAGTGGCAAAATGATCCAAATTAGTGTTATAGTAGGTTCCAAAGTAGGATCATGTGGGATAGTGTAGGACTTGTGATTTTTCACCTTATTTTTAATATATATCATCCTTATTTGTATTTTTACCTTATTTTTAATAGGAGGTACAATCTTATGATCTTCGATCCAATCCTACAACCCAATCCTATCCAATCCACAATACCCTCTCACCGATCCTACATAGAATCTCAATTTTAAAAACCATCTAACACAAGGTTCTTAAAATCGGGATTCTATGTGGGATCTTTGGGAGAGAGTCATGGATCGAATCGTAAAATCGGATCAAGAATTGTAAGATTCTAATTTCAGTGCAAAGTAAATTGAAAAATTATCTATAATTATAATGTACATAAAATAATTTTAAAATCATTAAAGAAAATGGTAATTTGATATAAGGCATCTTCTATGCTAACATTTATTAGAGGAGATGCTTCGAGAAGGATTTATGGCCAAATTTTTCATATAGACATACATATCTAAGAAATAAATAACAACAAATTTTTTTTTGTTGGAATGGGATAGTAGTAGGATCATGATCGTAGTAAGATTCTACAAAATTTAAGATCCTAATGTGATCCGGATTGTTTGGCTCAACTGGGGTTATACAATTTAAGATCCTAATGGGATCCGAATTGTTTGGCCCAATTGGGTTATACAATTGTAAGATTCTACGATCTGCATCCTGATTATGATAACCAACCATACTCTAACATGCCATTCAAGATAAATTAATTTTGAGTACTCCTTTTTTCATAGACTTTCAAGATAAAACACCCTAGGCATGGCATCTAACAAGTAGTAACATCAAACATCCCATTTTCATTATTTTTTTTAAATTACCTAATATTGAAAATAAAATACATACATGGAACATCACAAAATTCCTCATCCAAGAACAAAATAACAAAAAAATGCTTTTAAAATTAAGAACACCCTAAACGTGTTTACTTTAGAAAATCCTACCCTTCAATTTTTACCACAAAATCAAAAGAGATGAGATGAGAGGATTGAGTTTTACCCAAAAAAATTGAGAAGTCCTCCAAGTGAAGTAGACTTCAAGAGAGCTGCTTCTTCTTCAATGGTCACAGAGGCACCAAGAGGGGCATTGGGTCTTAAGTGTACAAGTGTATAGAGAGTGTGTACAATCGTGGGCACGATGGAGGGGAGTGAGGAGAGCCTAACCCTTTCAAGTCTTTCAACTCAAGAAGACAATGCTAAGCTCACCAGATGAAGAGAGGCTCTTTGCCTGAGAAAAAAAATGTGAAACAGAGAGACAGCTTTTGGCTTGTGAAAAAGACAAAAAAGCAAAGACTTAAGAAGTGTAGTCTTCGAGTTTAAAGCTACGAGGAAAGGAATAATTATTAGAAATTTTAGAGACAAATTATAATAAAAAAATAAAAACTAAAAAAGCTACGAGGAAAGGAATAATTATTAGAAATTTTAAAGACAAATTATAATAAAAAAATAAAAACTAAAAACTAAAAGTTTTAATTTTTAATTTTATCAATTTAAATTTTAATATTTTGATTTATTTTCAATTTAATTTCTTTATTTATTTTTGTTAAAAAAATATTTTAGTAATTAAATTGTATATATAAAATGTTTAAAATATTATTTTTATTAATTTTAATGATTAAAATATCTATTTTTTTATCGATTTTAATTAATGAAAATAAATAAATAGTTTACGTTGAAAATAAATTAAAAATTTAAATTTTAAATTGATAAAATTAAAAATTAAAAATTTATTTTGTTATAATGTTCAAATCTTTTTCTAAAATTGTGTTTTGTGATATTTTGACAATTAAAAATTATAATTTATATTAATCAGATTATTTCTTATTTCCAAACTACTTAACAATGGTAAATTATCATATTTTAAGGACAAAATTTTCAGTTATACCATTGGTTAAGATTATTACATAAGTAATGTTACTTGATTTTTTTGAGATTACTTCAATAATGTGAAAAGCGGGAGGAAGGTCACCAAAATTTTCATAGGAAGCTTTGCCACGTGCCAAATTGTCGTTGGTCCAAAAAGAATTGAGACCTAGAAAAAGAACAGGAAAATATAAACTTCTCTAATTTTAGTCTGCACAATCTATTTCTCGTTACGTGGCTGTTTGGAAAGTGAGTTTTTTTATAATTTTTTTTGTAAAATATTATTGGAAATTTTTTTTTTTTATGTTTGAGAAGATAGTTAAATTTTTTTATGGTTGGATGTGATGTTTGTGAGAGAAAAAATGAAATAATTATGGGGTTTGATATAATATTTTGTTTGAATTATTTTTTTATTTTATAGTCAATTTGTCTTTTAGTGGAAAAAAAATAAAAAAAATAAAAAAAAAATCCTTCCCAAATGTCGTCTGTAGAAAATTATTCGCTCGAATTAACGCAGCTAGGTGTGGTTTGGGATCCAACTTAAAAAAGTGACATGTTTTTTCAAAATGTTGCTCTTTAGTTGATTTTTTTTAATTAATATATAGAGGGGTTATTTTAAAGCAGTGAAACAGATAAAAAAAAAAATTATAGGGTAAATTATTAATAGGTCCTATTGAAAATAAGTCTCGGTAAAATTATGGCTAAAAATAATTTTTTTGTGATGATTTTTTACATATGTCGCTAAAAATTGACAATTAGTGACTTTTTGTTGTCATGATTTTTATAAATTATTGTTAAAACTTACAATTAGTTATTTTTTCTGTGACAAATTTTTCAAATTGTCGCTAAAAGTTGTGAATTAATGACATTTTTTTGTGACGATTTTTTTAAACTGTCGCTAAAACTTATAATTAGTGATATTTTTTGTGACAAAATTTTCTTATTGTCACTAAAAATTAACAATTAGTGACATTTTTTAATAATGCTTAATGAAAAATGTTATTAATTATCATAGGACCTATTGGACAATATGTCCACTTATTAGGATCTACACATAAGTGCCTCAAAAAATATATATATATATATATAAACATGTAAAGTACAAGTGATTTGTTGAAAGGTTCTGAGGATGCAAGTGTGACTTGCACTCTTCCATATTTGCGTAATTTTTTTTTTTTTTTCATTCAAATATAATTTTCCCATATATATTTTCTAATATTCTAGCCCCACACACCTTTGCTTTTTGGATGGCCAAGAGAGAGGCCTAACCACACAGGGATATCCTCTGAAGTTAGATTTTATTTGGAGCTGAGACTCCAGAAGTTGCCTTTAGGTAGCCAAACAACAGCAACACCATCTATCTATCTATCTATTTATCTATCTATCTATATAATTATAGAGTAAATTATCAACAGATCCTAATAATTAGACTTAATTCTCATCAAATCTTATTAAAAATAAGTCTTGATAAAATCATCACTAAAAATAATTTTTTTGTGACGATTTTTTACATATGTCACTAAAAATTAACAATTAGTGACTTTTTTTTGTCATGATTTTTATAAATTGTCACTAAAACTTACAATTAGTGACTTTTTTTGTGACGAATTTTTTAAATTGTCGCTAAAAGTTGTGAATTAGTGACACTTTTTGTGACGATTTTTTTAAACTGTCGCTAAAACTTATAATTAGTTACATTTTTATGACAAAGTTTTCATATTGTCGCTGAAAATTAACAATTATTTACTTTTTTTAATAGTGTTTAATGAAAAATGTCAATAATTATCATAGGACCTATTGGACAATAGGACCTATTGGACAATAAGTCCACTTATTAAGACCTACACGTAAGTCCCCCTATATTATATAAGCAAAAAGAAATTTTAGTGAGGAGTCTTGTGAGAGTTTCAATATCTCATACTAATTCTCTTAATTTTAAACAATTAAAAAAATCTCCATTAGCTAATTTCAATTTAACCATATAAAAATAAAACTCTAATTAGTTTATGATTTATTTGATAATCCCACATCAGGGGAAAAAAAAAAGAAAAAAAAATAAATAAGTGAGTTGTTTCACTTATATAAAATGCCACACCCCAAAATTTGGACAATTAAATATTAAATTAGAATTAAATCCCAATCAATATTTCATAATTCAAATCCTAAATAAAAAAAATCCAAATGTTTTCGTCTCAATTTGGTCTAAGTAAATTTCAATACTCGAAAAAAAAAATAAATAAATAAATAAAATAACAAAACGCCAACCAAATCGTCCATCATAAATTCATAACTATTAAATATCTCCAACATTAAAGTAGCAACAAATAGTGAAAACAACTTAAATAATGTAAAGTTAGAAAATAGCCTACAATGTTCAATTATCAAAATACTAAGGTCATAAAAAAAATAATAAATTAATATTAACCCTAAACTCAAGAAAACAAGAAAAATCTAAGAGACATGTCCTACGGCCATAGTTATTTCTCATAACCACCGTAGTCCCAACAAATCCTGCAAAAAAAGTTTGGCTGCACTCAAACAGAACGCACCCAAGATGCCAAAAGACAAAACGGGTCAGTATACAAATATACTGGTATGAGTGCAAGATTTGATACCCACGTATCCGCCAGACACAAGTAAAAGTACATTTAATTCTTGTTACGGAATAAGACAAGTAGTTCCACCCGCACTGAGACGAAGGGGTAGTGTTCCGAAATACGGTGACATTTAGTTTCTTAACCGTACACAACTAAATATAAATTGAGTATAAAAAATATAAATATAAAAATAAAATATAGTGGGTCAGCCCTGCATAAAAAGTTAGTAAGATCAACCATTCTGCAAAAATAAAGTTAGTATCATTTAATCATAAGTAAATTATTGAAGAACTAATGCACCGCTTCACGCTTAAATCATTCGAATTAACCAAAACTCAAAGAACAAAAGTTGTACAGAATCAAATTTCCTAAATGGTGTTGCAAAAGGATTTAGTAGAAACTGAACAAGTTGAGAGAAAAACTTAATAGAAGAATCTAGACGGAAATCGACCAAAAAACCTAAAGTTGAAAATGAAAAGAAACTACCCTAAGATGTTTTTTTTTTGGAAAAATTCAAAACACAAAAAGTGTTCAGAATAATGTTTTAGTTCAATTTACGTTAAATCAATGAAAATGAGCTCGCTTCTTGGGTTAAAACAACATCTCAAGTCTGCATTGCTAAAATGAATAAAAACTATTGTAACCAAGATCGTTCGATTACAAGTTGTAATTGATCTTTTTAGTAAAAAGTTAAAATATAAAAGTTGTCTAGGATTACATTTACATGCATCTGCCCAAATTTCATAATTTATCGAGATTGTTTACTATTTTTCGAGATGTACAAATCAAAACAATTCAAAATATACCAATAAATTCATATTTAATTCTTTGTACTTTAACTCCATCACTTCGGCTCTTCACTTCCGGTTTACACATATATCCCATATGCCTCCCATATACCTAACACCGCTCTGAAGCCAAACTTGCATGGGGATATCGTTGTCTACTCTTGAGAATAAAGCAACAATATATATATACACAATCCCTCATCTACTCATGAGAACAAATATAATAATGCGAAATCTAAGGCATTTAAATAAATCTCATAATCTCCATTTTTTTTTTTTTTACACTTACTCTCACTAGTATTCAAATAAAATAACAATTCATGGAGTCATGGTGGAGCATACTGAATTTATTTATGTATTCCTAGTTTATTTTAATTTCATATATCCATAAATGTAACTACATCCATAAAATAAATATATATAAAAATTCTAAACCTTGCGTACATAACTAACCAAAATAATTGAAAATCAATTCATCATCTACATGCAAGTACAATATCAAACTAACATCAAATAAATAAATAATAACAACAAAATAAACATAAATCAAGAAAAGTGAATTTTGTACTCACAATTATTTTTTAAAAATTAAAGAAATACTTAGAGAATTAATAAAGACACCAAAACAAAAACCCTAATAATTTCTTCTTCTTCTTTTTTTTTCTTCTGTCAACCTCACCTCTCTCTCCCACCGTTTCTCTTTCTCTCTCTGCTTTCTCAGCTTCTTTGATGATACTTTTTTTTTTTTTTTTTTGGTAAGTGGCAACACTCTTAAAACCTAATTTACTATTATATTATATTTTATTATATAAATGCAACATATATATGTAACAACCTAAATTTTTAATTATTCTATAGAATTTATACTAATATCATTTAATCTCAGTTCGGAAAATATATAATTTATTATATATTATTATGCGTAATTTTGTAAAACAATATAATTAGTAAAAATTTAAGGGTCAAAATAATAATAATAATGAGTGTGGTAGTAAAATAAATAATTAATTTTCTATTAGTATAAGATAGAGTGTAATTTAATTAGAAATTAATTATTTATATAATTATATTAGAATATTGGGTCAAAGGGTAATTATCTTAAATATCTATTAAGGATAAGAATGAATCTATATAATTAATTATAGAATCTGTGGAATGATTTGGGGCCCGGCCACGTGTTGGCCAGGGAATGGTTTCACCTTCCTATTTATAGGAAGGAGCTGATATGGGCGAAGAGGAAAGGAAAGAAGAAAGAAAAGAAAGAAGGAGAGGAAAGAAAAGGAGAGAAAAGAGAGGAAGAAAATGAAGGAAAAAATAATGGAAACTGAAAGGGTTTTTGATAGTGGAAAGAAAGAGTAAGATATTAAAATTAAGGTGAGTTATATTATATCTTGAGTCACCAGAATGCATTTTACGTATGTTTTAACTTACCAAAATCTGTTTTATACAAGTTATGTTTTATTATTATATTAATAAAAGTTATGTTTTATAAAGGTTTCAGTTACGTGGATTATTTTCTAAATCCTATTTTCTTAAAAGGAAACTCATGGATATGTTTGTTTTACTTTTAAAGAATATTTGGCTATGACCTTATATATAATTATGTTTTGTAAGTGCCACCACGAGAGTCCCACGCTTTGGAAGACTTAAATAACCATTGGCCTCTGTTTGGTTATTTTGTGGCCATCTGATTCATTGACCTATGTTCTGTGCGGAGCAAAGTGCTGTGCGGAGCTAAGTGCTACATTGTTGTGGGAGCCACCTCTAGAATCCGTACAAGCCACATCTTGAATTCGTACCTCTATTTTGTGCGGACCAAAGTGCTGTACGGAGTTAAGTGCTACATTATTGTGGGAGCCACCTCTAGAATCCGCACGAGCCACCTCTTCAATCCGTACCTCTGTTCTGACTGTCACTTCTGTGACCTCTATTTTGTTCTGTTCAGTACCGTGGTTATGGTAATTTACTTACATAATTTTTGTATTTCAGTTCTGCTACTTAAATGAGCAGTTTCTGCCACTTAAATGATCTGTTTACCAAATTAATGTGGTTATGGTTATTTATTTACATAATCTCAGTTTTGCTACTTAAAGGATTATTTGCTCCGACTAAGTTATCTTAAATGTTTTGGCCTAACTAACTATTCATGGTTATTTCGTGTCCCTTATATTCTTGGTATAATATTTCTCACTCTGCCATGTACTTGTAGTTGTTTACCAATTTTCAGGAAACAGTGCAATTCAGAAATAACTTTTGGAAAGTCTTAGATGCGGGGCTGCGGAATAGGCACACACATAGTATTTTTATGATTTTCTCTATGTAAATATCAACATTTTTTGTCAATATATTTTGTAATAAAAATAGAAGCTCCGATGATTATTTTGGTACCCTCATTTAAATATTACTTCCGCTTGCGTTTATTGATTTGTTTAAGAATTGGCCGGAAGTAACCTCAGTTACTGGTCATCACGATACTTAACCCTTGGGTACGGGGAGCGGGTCGTGACAATATATAATATGTTATATAAGTTCAATATATATAACACCTTTATATATATATATATAAATGTATATTTATGTATATTCAGATTAATTATATATAATTAAATATTATATTAAATTAATTAAATATCACATTAAATTCTCATATATTCGCGCAATTAATAAAGTAATAAAAAAATAAAGTAATAATAATAATAAATAATGATTTAAGAAAAAATTAAGGTCGCTACATACTAATTTCTTAATTTTAAACAATTAAAAAAATCTCCATTGACTATTTTCCATTTAATTATATAAAAATAAAAACTCTAATTAGTTTATGATTTATTTTATAATCCCGCATCGAGAGAAGAGGGAAAAAGTGAGTTGTTTCACTTATATAAAGTGAATCTTATACTCCCACTTAATATTATAGTGCTGTGCATAGTTCAGTTCAAGACAGTTTAAATTTTAAAATAAAAACTCTAATTAATCTATAATTTATTTGATAATCCCACATCGAAAAACGAAGAAAAAAGCGAGTTGTTTCACTTATATAAAGTGAATCTTATACTCTCATTTAATATTATAGTGTTGTGCATAGTTCAGTTCAAGGCAGTATAAATTTTAAAATAAAAACTTTAATTAGTTTATGATTTATTTGATAATCCCACATCAGAAAAAGAAGAAAAAAGTGAGTTGTTTCACTTATATAAATTGAATCTTATACTCCCGTTTTATTGTAGTGTTGTGCATGTTTCAATTCAATATAGTTTAAATTTTATAAGTTTTAATTAATTAATTTTTGTGTACATTGGTTGGTCTTTTAAACATGCCAATTAGGCTGAATTTGACTGATTTGTTAGTTTAACAGCGATTTTAACGGTTTTATCAAGATATATTGGTTAGATTTTTTTGATTTGAAATAAACTTCCCGCCCAAATAATTGTTAACTTTTATTTTATAATCTGATTCCACATTGGGAAAATCAGGAAAAAATGAGTTTTTCAATTATATAAAGTGAATCTTATGCTCCCATTTAATATTGTAGTATTGTGCATACTTCAATTCAAAGTAGTTTAAATTTTAAAATTAGAATAACATTTAAAAGTTTTAATTAATTAATTTTTGTATAAATTGATTGATCTATAAAGCTGTTTTCGATTTGATTGATTTGCTGGTTTAACTACAATCTTAGCAATTTTATCAAAATATATTGATTAAATTTGTTTGATTCGAAAAAAAACTAAAGATTGACTTAATTAAAGATTAAATGACTGATATTATTTGATTTGAAATAAACTTTCTGCACAAACAATTGTTAATTTTTATTTTACACAATCCCACATCGGAAAAAGAATGAAAAAATCAGTTATTTCACTTATATAAAGTAAATTTATGCTCTCATTTATATTGTAGTGTTATGTATGTTTCAGTTGAAAACTGTTTATACTTTAAAATAAAATAAAATTTAAAAGTTTTAATTAATTAATTTTTGTATAAATTAGTTGGTCTTTTGACCAATTTTAACGATTTTATCAAAAAAATATATATTGTTTTATTTCTGAAAGGTATGTTTAAATTTTATGACAAATTTTAACATAGAATAAACTAAAACTAAAAAATTTTATAAAACGAAATTCATTTTTATTTTATCATGATTATAATTTTTTAAATTTTTTCTATTTTTGCATCTTTACCAATTAAATTATAGCATCTATTTCTTATTGTGAACTTAAAATATATAATTAATAACATAATAATTGCAGTATATATTCTAATAAAATAATTAAAATTTAGGGGGATACATCAATAAATTCCAAATTAATAACTTATGCACTGTTTAGTCCTAAAAGTTTTCTTATAGACTGAAAGGTCCCATTACAATGTTAATAACATCAGATACAATGTTAATAACATCAGAGTCATGTTACAAACATTAGATTTCAAACATCTAATGTTCATCAAATTTCAATAATGTTTAAAAATATAGGATGAAAAACATCTAATGTTCATCAGATTTCAATAAATTTTGAAATTATAGAATGAAACATCAGATCATTTACATAATTTACATCATGCTGATGTAAAACTGGGACTAAATGGAGCATAAGAAAACTTTTAGGACTAAATGGTTCAACGTTTCAAAAACTAGGACTTATGGGTAAATTTTTCTAAAATTTAATTCATTCTAAATTATTTTTTTATATATTTTTTAAATAAATTTTATATTATTATTTAATTTTAAAATTATTTTTAATTATTCATTAACCCCGTCGCACGGGTATCATTAAAGTGAAAGTGGAAGAACAACAATTGAAATCTAATTGGCCTTGGAAAAGTCAAAAAAAAAAAAAAAAAAAAAAAAAAAGAAAAAGAAAAAGAAAAGGTCATCAGAAGCATCTCACGTGCAGTCCTTATTGGTCCAAAAAAGTAGAACAATTTTTTTTTTTTTTTTAAAAAAAAAAAAAAGACAGAGAAAAAGGGGTATGGAGTCCAACAAAATAACATGAGGGAGTATTTTGATTTAATAAATTTATTTTAAGATTGATATCAATTATTTCAACTCTTCACTTTTTAAAATTCATTGAGTAGAATATTTATACAAAAAAATTAAGATGATCGAATATCGCTATATATATGTTTGAATCAAATTTATATTATAAAAAATAGATGACTATTCTTAAAATTACATTTGTCATTCATGTTTTAAAAATAAATATAATTTAAATGTCAAATCATTTTTTTTTCCATAAATATCTCTATGTTTGAATCAAATTTATATTACAAAAAATAGATGATTATTCTTAAAAATATATTTGTAATTCATTTTTTAAAAATAAATATGATTTAAACATATAGTTACCAATATCAAACTATTTTGATTTTTTTTACATAATTCTACTGAGCAAGTTCTAAAAAATATACAGGTCAGATCATCGAAATCGGTTTCAAAATGGGCCTACTATACCTAAACGCTCTCTCAAATTGAGATAACAATTTGAGAAAGGCTAAACCTTATGCCCTCGTTTAGCATATTGGTTGGGTTAGTTTTTTGGCTAAGATAGTCACAAAAAAACAAAATAGGTTAAAAAGTCAATAAGACAAAATGTTACATCCAAATCGTAATCATTTCATTTCTTGTCTCACCAAAGTTTAAAAAGTCAAAAAGCCTATTTCAAACGAGACTTTTTAGTCCCAAGCTAAAATAGCTAAAAAGCCAAAAAACCAACTCACATCCCAAATAAAGCCTATATATGTAGTAGTCTACGCATATATGGCCTTTGATTGGGGAAAATTATTATTATTAGTTTTTGTCACTCGTTAAAATTTAAGGGGATTGACCAATAAATCCCCTTTTTTGATCTTCTGATCCATATGGTCCCAAATGTTTTCTTGGTAACTGTGTAGTCCTTGTGCCTGGTTGCTTACTAAATTGCCATTGGTTTTTGATCATCAACAACTGGTGTATTTAATTATGGGAATAAAGATGTGTGTGTTTCACGTCCCCTAAGAAAGCATACTATTAATTTGTTGTTCTTTGGAATCTATTTGGTGTAAAGTTGTGGGATGTGAACAAGGCACATGCGTTTGGTCTCCCCCCGTGTGGTTGTGTGTGACGTCAGCTACCTATATCTCTCATATACCTGTTTGTCCTACCCGTTATGTGAACACGCAGATAGTTGTGACCCGTGAAAATTTGAATGATCCAACTTGACCCGCATTACCATTTATTGTTTATAGGTTAATCCCCAAATTGGAAATAGAAAGCGTTGCTGAAAACGATGAAACCCTAAGATTGTGTGATTGTAGTTTTCCATGATTGAAATTTGAAAAAGATACATGATTGCATCCCATGCTCGAGATTTGGGAAAATATTTTACAAATCAAGTGTTTGATCGTCAAACGGTTGGGTTGATTCGTTTTTTGAGTCTGTTCTGGTGTAGAACCATAGCTTTGTGGATTGGTTTTTTTGTTGATGTGAACCTCTTCATTCTGTCTTGTGCAACACGATCAGTGTCAACGGACGATTGAACAATGTCTAGGAAACGTAAGTATTTTCTATTCCGTTTCACATTGTGTGTTTGTGCATGTTTTGTTACTGAGTTCGAACTTTGGCAGTTGTCATGTGGGTTTTGTGAAATTTGTTACGATGTTGAGTGATTTAGTGTAAAATTGTACATGGTTTGGAACTGATGTGGCGATGTATCTATTCTTGTGTTTGTGTGTTTTTATTCGTGTTGGGGTTGTCTTTGTACACACCGACGTAATGAGTTTGGGGGACAACACATTCGATGTTGGGCTTGTTTTGAGGGTTCTTTTCCTGGTGTGGGGGTTTATTGAAACTTATGTTGAGGTAGTGACATGGTGTTGTATGTTTTATATGAGTCTATAATACTAAAGTGACATGTTGGGGTTATGGGGTAACAAGGTGATGTTGTTGTTGCTTTGTGGTATATGGTTGGTCGTGTACGTATAGTGGATGTGTGTGTGAGGTAGTCGTGTATGTAAATGTGTTCTATGGTTTGTTGAATGGTATAGAGTAATATAGATAAATGTAATGAAATGTAACTCATACATGCCACAATGGAATAGTCATTAGAAACTTCACGTCGCGTGGGGTGGGATGGGACCTAATATGCGATGAAATGTCATGTTGTTCGTTAATGTTGCATGGGAGTTGCATTCTGTCAGTCATCAATAAGTCGTGTCAGTTGATGAATATTGTATTTGTTTCTCTATGTGGCATGTTGTACATTATGAAATTGTTGTTATTGGGTTGGTGTTCTTTTTTAGTAGCCACGTTTTTTTAGTATTGTCGTTCATTGGGTTGACAACCGAACAATGTGTACCTACACTGCGATGTTTCTAATGTGTTTGTTGGTAAATATGTGTTTTGGGGTATTTTGTGTTTTTTGTGTTTGACGGCTTGACGTTTGAAAATGTAGAAGTTACTAGGTTATCGAGTCAGTGGACTCAGTTATGTGAACGTAAACGCAAAAAGGTAGAGGGGGCGTTGACATCCAAGAAGTTTAGGGTTAACATGCAAGGCCACAATCTGTTTGTGCAATCGAAGAATGTGGGCCATTTTGGTGGTGCCAGTAAGCGTTCGAAACAGAGGCTCAATTTTCGATCCAACATCGCAAGCCTTGTGAAAATGGTATACGTGATCAAGTTAAAGGATAAGCACCTTGTTCATTTATGGAAGACCTTTATTTTGGTTACTGTTTGAGGCCATACTTGTAAATCAGCTGGACCACACCGAGTTCAGAAAAGGTGACGATATGGTGGTGAGCATTATATAGTCTTACAGCGTACACGAGGGAATGTTCATGATTGGTGGTCATAGTGTTGACTTTACCGATGAGGATGTCAGGCTGTTGTTTGGGTTGCAATGTAGGAATGCATTTTTGGATTTGACGCCACGCCTTAGGCCTCCATCGAATTTTGTGCGGCGGAGGTGCCGTGGTGTAACTCGCATTACAACTAAACTTGTGAGGGAATTGTTGGTTGATGCGGTAGTGGGCAGTACTGTAGACACCCCATTTTTGATCGCCCTTAAGACTTGGGCGCCACTGATTGATCACCCGATGATAAAAGTTGTGCTGTGCAAATGTTCGATTTCTTTAGCAAGAAGAACTTCTAAATCCCAACCTTACACCCCATTTTTGAACCAAAACTATTTTGACCAAAATTATTTTAGACCTTAAAACCCTCTCTTTCAAAATATTTTTGAAAATGTTTCTATGATGTTCTAAGGCTCGTATTTCGTTAAATGTTGCACTTTTCGATAAACTGAGTAAGAACAAAGTGGAAATAAATGGAAGAGAGGTAAACTCTTTGAAAAATCTTTTTAAACATCTTATTGATAGGTTTGTAGTTGAAGAAAATTGGAGGAGAGGGAAAAAACCTAGTTGGGGAAGAAGTTGGGCATGAAATCGTTAAGAGAGAACTGAGTAGCATTCACTAAAATAAGCATATCTCTTTGCACACTTAGATTTAGATGTGAGGCTACCACCATTGGAAAGTAGACTTCCGGGGCTTCAATTTAGACTCAAGAATGACCTAAAATCAAGTCTAGATGAGGGAGATATGCCCATCTGAAGTCGGGCCTAGAAACATGGCCGGCAGGTGGCTGACAGCTACCATTTGTGGACGGCAAGCCACCATTTCTGGCTTGCCGGCCACCAGTGTAAAACCCAGATATTTTCTCCAGTTGTTTCCACAAAGCTCCAGCTGTTCTTTTTTAGATATTTTCGACCAAAGCTCATATATTTCTATATATAAAAGACCTCTCTTCTTGCTTTCAAGGTTAGAAAACATTAGGAGTGAAGAAATAATTTTGGGAAAATCCTCTTTCTCTTGCAACTCACATAGCTTATGCCCAAACACTCTAAACCAAACCTAGAGAACTTCTTGCTGAGATGATTTAAGTTTGAATTTGAGCTTTTGAAACACTTGAGAGTGTGAAATTGGTATTTTTTGACTTAAGGGTTCATTCTTCTTCAAGAGGTATACTTTCTTTTGCCTTTGTACCATCTTTACACCACTTGTTTTCCATATTTTCTTACTGCTTTTAAGCTCTTTAAAACCTGTTTTTATGGGCTGAAGCTTGTGGTTTAAGGCTATTAAAGGTAGAGGGGTTAATCACCATTTTTTGCACCTTGCTTTCAAGGCCTTTACCTTTGTGTTTTCCACCTTTACACTATATTTTTTTGAACTTTTAAACACTGATATTCAGAGCTTTTTCAGTGGCCAAAATCATATTTTGAAGTCCAAATTTGGAGGGGTTAGCCTCCCCTCCTTATGTCTTGTTTACTAGCCTAGTTTATGCTATATGTTAGCTTAATTTTCTATCCATTTATAGCATAATTCCAGCATGTTTTAACCTCTAATTTGGACTTTTTTAACTCTGTTTTGGGTTGGTTAAGTCATTTGAGTCTTGTTTTGCATGCTTCTAGTGTAAGTGTTCTCACAAGCTTGGTGTTTTAGGCCTTTAAACACCACTTGTTTGAGTTGATTGCATTGTTTTAGTGTTTTTCTCACTTAATTTTAGCAAGCATAATCTCTGCAACCTCCCTCATTTCTTCACTCTTTGTTTGCTTTGAGGGTTGTTTCAACCTTGGGATTGTTTAAGCTTGAGATTGAGGTCTATGGTTAATGGTTTAATCCTCTTTTGGGGGTTCATTATCAACGGCATGACACCTCTCTCTTGCCTTAAACTACCCCTTGTTTGACACTTCCTTCTCTTTTAGAGGACTCAACTCACCAATGGACTTAATTGGTTAAAGAATGGAAGGGTAATTAAAAGGAGTAACTAAAAGTTGAAACTAAAATTGTGCAAAGATAAGAATTTGATTGTGCCTTGGTGTGTTCAATCAGACGTTAATTGAACACATGGAACTTGGACCATTTTATACTTGCTAGTGATGAAATGATCCAAGTTTCCAAGGTCAACCACTTCCCTTGATCTTTCATGAAAGAGAGGAGGTTTGTGTCTTTTTTTCTTGCATTTATTGAACTTGCACTCTTGGGTTCACAAGCCATCATGCAATGAAATTGCTTGAATTGGGGGTTTGTGGCTTAGGTTCACCACTCCTTGGATTTGTTAATGAAAAGGAGGGGTGAGTTGTGTAGTCAATCCTTGAAAGTACCCTGTCTATGCTCTGTTTGTTCTCTGTTGCAGTAAGATGAAACTAGGCATCAGTAGCCGGTAGGTGGTTGGCAGACCACCTCCATGGCTAGCTAGTGGCCGATAACCTTCATCTTTGGCCGGCTGGCGACTGATGCAAAACTCAGCAGAGTGTTGGTAAGGTGGAGCAAAGTTGTTCTGGAAATGTTAAACTGTGCAAACAGAGGTATTCGGGAGCAAAACAATGGTCTTTTCGGGTGGAATCCGAGCATGCACATGCACATCCCTCGTTTCTCGAGGTGGAGTAATTAGTTGCTTAGTTTAACTTCTTATTTTAATTACACTTGTGTTGTAATTATTTAATTAGTTAATTAACTAGTTAGTTAATTCAAGTGTTGTAATAATTAGTTAAGTAGTTTAGCTAGTTATTCATTTCGTTTTGTAACAATTAGCTTAATTAGTTGCTAGTTAGCTTAGCTTATTCATTCGGACTCTCCTTCGTGAGAGCATAATGTAATAATGTGTATGTCTTCCAACCCCACGTCTTTCTCCCTTTTATTTACTAGCTTACGATGGTTAGTTTAGGGACATCATGTTTTGCTTAGCATACTTTATGTTTGCATCCATTTGTATTTCATGCGCCGAGGCTCGGTTCATTATTCTGACTGCATTGTTAGTTCAAATACTTATTTGAATACGTGCTTAGATCGCATGCTATTTCATTGTTTCATATGCCATATTAGTAGCCAAGCTTATTAGTTGCATATCCCATGTGTTGCATTAGTCATATTGCATAAGTTAGGTATCATGCATAATTTTCTAACTCTTTTGTTTTATCTTAGCGTAGAATACTAGGTGAGTTTTTAGTGCTTTAGCATATTTGCATGAGTGTGAGTGACTGCCATGACTAGCATGCTTACCATGAGGCTAAGTGCTTAAGTGTTATAATTGCTTGAATACCTGTGGATGAAGGCTATTTGCTTGAATTGAAATAATTTGAGTAATGTTCATATGCGATCACTTTTTCAAGTGGTACATATTCAAAACAACTTTCAAAACAAACATGACTCGAAGTGTTCCAATTCTTGCAAGTTAGTCTATACTTATATGTGCGCATCACATAGTAATGCTAGCCTAATAAATCGGAACAAGAGCATATAATGTACATAAGATTCATATCATGATTAGTAGAGGCTGATTTTTGATCGGGCGAGCAGGGGTGGTCAATTCATGACCTTCCCCTCTTGTACCTAAATTCCTGAGCCGAGACAATCTTGGTGATAACGGACACGTGGCCTTTGGCACGAGTCATGGGTTTCCTAAATTTCCTAAAAAATAAAATATTTAGGTGGCGACTCTGTATCTGGAAAAGCAGTCCATTTTTGGCATTTTTGATTCAAAATCGATTTTCCAAAAGATTTGCCGAATTTGGACTCTTTAGTGTTTATCAATTTCACATTGCACTTGTGAGATTAGATTTAAAACCGCGGGAGTCCAAACTGTAGGGCTTATTTTGAACTTCCGAAAGAGAGGCACGAAAAAGTCGAGTTACAAGTATGCCGATAGATTACGAGGACATCGCGAAACTGCTTTGCTTATACATTTGTGTGAAGTTGTTTTTTCCGACTTATGGAGAAACTATAAGCTAGGCATTTATCCGGTACATGGACAATTTGGATGCGATAAAGTTATACGATTGAATTGGTGCGATACGTGGTACGTTGATGTGTTCTGTTATGGACTTTTATCGGACACCACATAAAGTGACCGGATGTGTGATTGCTTTGCTGGTAAGTGTATTAAACAATTTATTATTGGTATTCATGTCGTACTATTCTTTTTTTTGTGTTGTTGGGGTATGTAAAGATGTTTTTTTACTTACGTTCATTTTGTTGATTGCTTTGGTCCGTTTTGTATTATTAGTTATGTGAACACACATCAATAGTGGAAGCCAAATCTGCACACATGTTCCCGAGGTTCCTGAAGTGGAACGTTGGTGAGTTGTTAGCCAGTGCACGTTGTGTGAAGTTGTCGGAGCCAGTTGTAGACACCCCATTTTTGACCGCCCTTACGACTTGGATGTCATTACTTGCACACCCAATGATGAATGTGTATATACATGACGAGTGCTCGGAGTCCTCAGCGGAACGCCACAACTTTGAGCCATTCAAACCCTACACACCTGTTGCCTTATTTTTGGACCAAAACCAGAGATTTTCAAGCCTGCAACCTCTTTTGGCCTGCCAGCCACTGATGTGGCCTGTTAGCTAGAATTAGTGGCCTGCCGGCCACAAGTGTGTTTTGCAGATATTTTTCTGCCAGTTGTTGGCACAGATGCATGCACCTTTTTACATATGCATGTATTGATATTTCTGAGGGAGTTGCATGGTTTTCTACATATAGGAAGCCTCCCCTTCCATTTTGAAGGTTAGAATTTTTAGAGAAAAAATTCTCTCTCTCTCTCTTTCTCTCTCTCTCTCTTTACAATGCTCTCTCTCTCTCTTGTAATTTCTTAGCTTTTTGCAAGTTTTTGCCTATACACTCTAAATCAAACCTCACCATCTTTGAACTGAGGTACCTTTGAGCCTAGTTTGAGCTCTTGAGGGTGTGTTTGCCTTGATTTGTTGCCTAGAATTGGTTCTCCTCTTCAAGAGATATAAAGCTTTGCTTCTCTTCTTGCTTTATTTACTCTTTTTCCTACTGTTTCTCCTTTGTTTTTGGGCTGTATAAACTCTATATTTTTGGGTTGAAACTTGTGGTTTAAGGCCTCAAAGGGTGGAAGGGTGGTTCACCCTTCTTTCCACTTTGCTCTTCTAGCCTTTATCCTTGTGTTTCCCATCTTTACACTATCTATTTTTGAACTTTTAAACATTGATTTTTAGAGCTTTTTCAGTGGCTAAAATATTTTTTTAAGTCCCAAAATTGGAGGGGTTAGCCTTCCCTCCTTGTGTTTGTTTACTAGCCTAGCATGCTCCATGTTTTAGCTTATTGTTCTAGCTATGTTTAGCTTAATTCCAGCATGTTTTAGGACTAATTTAGCACTATTTTATGACTATTTTTAGCTGCTTGTTGCATTTGAGCTTTGTATTGTATGCTTGTAGTGCAATTGTCCTCATAGGTTTGGTGGTGTAGGCCTTAGCCACCATCCTATTTGAGTTAATAGCATTTATTTATGGCTTTCCTTACTTGTGATCACCTTTAATCACCTCTGCAACCTCCCTCATTTCTTGGCTTTTGCTTTGCTTTGACAGTTGTTTCAAACCTATTGTTCTTTTAAGCTTGAGATTGAGGTTATCATACTTAATGGTTTAATCCCTTTTAGGGATTCATTGTCAATGGCATGACATCTCTCTCATGCTTTAAGCCAACTTTTGGTTTGACACTTTTCTCCTTTAGAGAACTTAAACTCACTTTTGGACTTCATGAACTAAAGAATGGTTGGTAATTTAAAATGGAGTAATAAAATTGGGGACTAAAAGTGATGCAAGATAATAACTTGGTTGGGTTCAATCGGACATTAATTGAACCCTTGAGTCTTGAGTCGTTTCATACTCATGAGTGATGCAAACGGCTCAAGATTTATTGTCAACTACTTCCCTTGATCATTCATGATAGGGAGGTGGTTTTGAGAGTCTTGTTTTGTTGCATTAAACTTGCACATTTTTCATCATGCAATGAAATTGCATCCGTTGATGGTTTGTGAATCAAATTTTGCCACTCTTTTGAGTTGTTTAATTATAAGGAGGGGTGAGTTGTGCAAACAATCCTTAAGAATACCCTGCTCTTGCTTTGTTTGCTCTCTGTTACAGTAAGAAGAACCAAGCAACAGTGGTCGGCAGGCCACAATTGGTGGACGGCAGGCCATCATTTCTAACCTGCCAGCCACCTATGCAAAATCCAGCAGTGTACTTTTGAAGCTGAACAAAATTGGTCTTGAGGTGAAAAAACAGTGTAAGTGTTCTACTGTGCAAGAGAGGTATCTGGCAGCAAAACAGTGGCCTTCTTCGAGTAGAAACGCATTCATGCATGAACCATTCCCGATCCTCAGGATCCGTGAAGTGATGTTAATATTAATGTTGTGCTTGAAGTAGTGGCTTTGTAATAGCTATTTCATTTCGTATTGTAATTATTTAATTAGCTAGAGTAGTTAACTAATTATTTTATTCGGTTTGTAATAATTAGTTAAGTAGTTTAGCTAAATTATTCGTTTAGGTTTGTAATGGTTAATTAATTAGCTTAGCTTTAATTAGTTAGCTAGTTTATTCATTTGGACCCTCCTATGTGAGGGCGTAATATTATAATAATGTGTATGTCTTCCAACCCCACGTCTTTCTCCCTTTTATTTACCTGCTTATGATGGTTAGATGAAGGCATCATGTTTTGTTTAGC
Organism: Camellia japonica; assembly: GCA_030407325.1. Lineage (NCBI taxonomy): Eukaryota > Viridiplantae > Streptophyta > Magnoliopsida > Ericales > Theaceae > Camellia > Camellia japonica. The sequence goes on along the minus strand of JAPPVO010005036.1, from coordinate 107 downwards.
ATTCTCCATGTTTGCATCCACTTATATTGCATGCACCGAGGCTCGTTCATCATTCTAACTTGCATTGTTAGTTAAACATTATTTGAATACGTGTTTAGACCACATGC
>JAPPVO010005035.1:0-34843 GCA_030407325.1 Camellia japonica | reverse complement strand
TAAACCACTAAATTCCCCAATCTCATGAATTTACCCAATATCACAATCTTCCCTTAAATTAATTATATAAATTAATCTATGACAAAACCCTAAGGTTTCTCCCAAAATTACCAAACTACCCCCACATACCAAAATACCACCACTTAGGATTAAAGCGTATAAATGGAGTAGGAAATCCCTACCTCGAAGAAATAACTCAAAAAGGAGAAGATGAAGATGATGCCCAAAACTCCAAAGTGCTCCAAACCAACAATTCTCAGATTAAAATGTAGCCCTCACTCTCCTCTACCTTTTTAATGAAGGAACTAGGGTAGATACACACTCTAAATAGATCAATCCTAGAGAGAAGATGAGTTGGGAGAGAGAGAACTCGTAACCTAGGGTTTTATAAACTGAAAGGGGCTGAAAAACTGTTTTAAAAACGCTTAAAACACGATTTTATACTCAGCCGCCCCGCTCGAGCGGACAAACTCCCGCTCGAGCGGACACTCACAGACTCCCGCTCGAGCGGACAATCCCACGCTCGAGCGGCGGATGCACACTCCCAGCATCTCGACAAACCAGGTCCCCGCTCGAGCGTCCAAATCCCCGCTCGAGCGCACTCACACACTCCGCTCGAGCGGCCCAACTCCCGCTCGAGCGTCCAACCCTGCACAAGAAATACTGGATGGGTGTTTTCCCGCTCGAGCGCCAAAACCCCGCTCGAGCGGACAAGCAACAACAAGTCCCCGCTCGAGCGCAAACTCCCGCTCGAGCGGACAAGCCAAAATCTGGGCAACTAGTTTTGGTTCCTAAGCTCAACCAACCTGTTCAAACCCGCCCAACACATCCTATAACTCCAAATAAGAAATTAAAGGACGACAACAACATTACACAAAGATAGAATCTACGGAACATAAGTCCGGATACAATAATCAAATGGGAAAAGACCGGGGTCGCTATAACCTCCCCCCCTTAAAAGAATTTCGTCCCCGAAATTAAGCATGAGTTTGTAAAAACAAGTTTTTCTCAATTCCCAATGATATTATAAAACAATAAACAACAACTTGACCCAATACCGGTCACTTCATCTCTTATCAAGAGGCATCTCACAATATGTATAAATCAACATATATTCAACTTGCATCAATATTATGCATTATTCCTTTCAATGTTAACAATTTCCATATCATATTCAAGTTCATGATATAAACAACACATTCAATATATAAATGTTATACTCCACTTCCATAAAAAGGCAAGTGCAAATGTTAACATTAAACCCAAAACATTCTCAATGTTTTCCAAGTTAAGACATATATATAAAGCTCTTAAGTTGAACAATATTATATAATCTAAATACAAGATTACAACTCAAAAACATATCCGGATATTTCTCACGGACTTCCAACTCACGTTCCCAAGTGGCTTCCTCCACTCCGTGATGTTTCCACAAAACTTTCACCAAAGGGATGGTTTTGCCTCGCAAAACTTGATCCCGCCTATCCAAGACCCGAACCGGTCTCTCCTCATACGAGACATCCTCATCAACAACTAAGTCAGTCCAATCCAGTACATGCGATGGATCCGGCTCATACTTCCGAAGCATACTCACATGAAACACGTCATGAACTCCGGATAACTGCGGTGGCAAAGCTAAACGATAAGCAGCCTCGCCAATCCTCTCAAGGATCTCAAAAGGCCCAATAAACCGAGGGGACAACTTCCCGCTCTTCCCAAACCTCATTAAACCCCGCCTAGGTGATATCTTCAAAAAGACATGATCACCCACCTCGAATACCAAAGGTCTCCTCCTACGGTCGGCATAAGATTTCTGACGACTCTGTGCTGTAACAAGCCTCTTACGGATAAGCTCAACTTTCTCCGTCGTTTCCCTCACCAACTCCGGACCCAACAGAGGTGCATCACCCACCTCGGCCCAACAAACAGGAGATCTACACGGTCGGCCATACAAGGCCTCAAACGGTGCCATACCAATACTAGACTGAAAACTGTTGTTGTAGGCAAACTCCACTAATGGCAAGTGCCTCTCCACGACCCACTAAAGTCGAGAACACAACCCCGAAGCATATCCTCAAGGATCTGAATAGTACGCTCGGACTGCCGTCAGTCTGAGGATGATAAGCCGTGCTAAAGGTCAACTTAGTGCCTAAAGCACTCTGCAAACTCTGCCACAACCTGGCAGTAAAACGAGGATCTCTATCTGAGACGATCGTCACTGGGACCCCGTGCAACCTCACTATGTCCCGGATATATAAGTCGGCAAGATGATCTACCGAATCTCTAACACGCATAGGAATGAAGTGCGCTGACTTCGTCAACCGGTCTACAACCACCCAAATAGCATCACTACCCCGCTGAGTCCTCGGAAGACCCACAACGAAGTCCATAGTGACATGCTCCCACTTCCACTCGGCAATAGGCAAGGGTTGCAACAAACCCGCTGGCCTCTGATGCTCGGCCTTCACTTGCTGACAAGTAAGGCACCTAGATACGAAAGCTGCCACATCTCTCTTCATACCCCGCCACCAAAACTGGCGACCCAAATCCCGATACATCTTAGTACCTCCCGGATGCACCGCAAGGCGCGAATGATGAAACTCTCGGAGTACCTCCTCTCGGCAAGACTCCGGCACAAACAGACGGTCTCGGTATCTCACACTCAGGTCGGGATACACCGTCAAACCCTTCTCAACCTTCCCATGGAAATCTTTTCTCGGAGAGATTCTACCTCAAGATCACCCCTCTGAGCCTCTAACACTCGAGTCACAAGTGTAGGCTGTGCAACAACAGAAAACAAGGCCGCAGCCTCTACGGATTCGCCCAGATGCAAATCAAACTCCCCAACTGCACCCAACATCTCCCACTCCCGGATGGCTATACTAGCTAAGTCACCAACAGATTTCCTACTAAGGGCATCGGCCACAACATTGGCCTTCCCCGGATGATAGTGCAACTCGAAGTCATAATCCTCAATGAACTCCATCCACCTCCTCTGCCTCAAATTCAAGTCTTTCTGTGTAAACAGATATTTCAGACTCTTATGATCCGAGAATACCTCGAACCTCTCACCATAAAGATAATGCCTCCAAATCTTCAAGGCAAAAATCACAGCTGCTAATTCTAAATCATGCGTAGGGTAATTCTTCTCATGAATTTTCAACTGACGTGAGCCATAGGCAACCACTTTCCCCTCTTGCATCAACACACAACCCAGACCCTCTCGTGAGGCATCACAATAGACTGCATAACCCAACCCTCTCTCCGGAATAATCAAGACTGGAGCGGTGGTCAGTCTAACCTTCAACTCCTGAAACGACTTTTCACAAGTCTCACTCCATACAAATTTGACTCCCTTCCGAGTCAATCTAGTCAACGGTGAAGCTAACCTGGAGAAATCTTTCACAAACCGACGGTAATACCCAGCTAATCCCAGAAAACTGCGGATCTCAAACACACTCTTAGGCTGTGCCCAATCTTGCACTGCCTCAGTCTTGGATGTATCAACAGACACCCCTTCCCCAGAAACTACATGGCCTAAGAACTTCACCTCTTCTAGCCAGAACTCACACTTCCCGAACTTAGCATAAAGCTTATGGGCTCTAAGTAACTCAAGCACCACTCTCAAGTGTTCCTCGTGCTCCTCCCTCGAAGGTGAATAAATCAGAATGTCGTCCACGAAGACGACCACAAAACGATCCAAGAATTCCCGGAAGATCCGGTTCATCAAATCCATAAACACTGCCGGTGCATTGGTGAGCCCAAACGGCATCACCAGAAACTCATAATGCCATACCGCGTACGGAATGCCGTCTTAGGAATATCCTCCTCCCTGACTCTCAACTGATGATAACCCGATCTCAAATCTATCTTAGAGAAACAACGGGAACCCTTCAACTGGTCAAACAAATCATCAATACGGGGCATAGGATACTTATTCTTAACCGTAGCCCGATTCAATTTCCTGTAATCAATACACAATCTCAAAGCACCACCTTTCTTCTTAGCAAAGAGGGCCGGTGCTCCCCACGGCGAAACACTAGGACGGATATAGCCCTTATCTAACAACTCCTGGAGTTGAACCTTCAACTCAACTAACTCGGCTGGGGCAAAACGGTAAGGTGCCATAGAAATCGGCGCCGTGCCGGGCACTAAATCAATAGAGAACTCAATCTCTCGCTGAGGTGGCAAACTAACAAGATCCTCGGGAAAAACGTCCGAATACTCACAAACCACCCTCGGCAACACAATCTGGGTCTCATCACCCTCACTAATCGAAAGACTAGCAAGTAGACCACTAAGCTCACTCCGCCCTCGCGGATCATACCCGGTGGCAAAACACTACCAACCCGGTCCCCCAGAAAACGAAAACACTCCCCGTTCACGGTACAACAAGTGACCCTCTGACGGTAGCAATCAATAACTGCCGGTATGACGACAACCAGTCCATACCCAAAATAACATCAAAGCCCTTCATGGGCATAACACAAAAGAAAAAGGGATTCTATGATCATCGACCTCTATATCACAACCCCTAACACCTTGTTTCAAAATCAACTCACCCCCAAGAGGTGACACTACACAAATAGGAGATGCTAACTGAGCTAACTCCAACTCCAAAATGATGCAAATGCAGCAGACACAAAGGAATGAGATGCACCCGTATCGATCAAAACACTAGCAACTGAATTGCAAAACAAGAAGGTACCTCTCACAACAGATGGAGCCGGTACAGGATCCTGCGCGGTAACAGCATACACGCGCCCAGACGACCTCTGATCAACCTGCTCACCCCTCGGAGCATAAGACTGCTGCACAGACTGGGACGAAGAAGCCCCCTGATTGGCCCTCGAGGCCTGAACTGACTGAGCAGGCAGCTGACTCTGAGTCTGCCTCGAACCAGATGCACCAGATGTGCCACCCAACTGTGGGCAAAACCTCTTCATGTGCCCGGCTGACCGCACTGAAAACAAGAGAGCGGCTGGCCTCTACCCTGACTCTGGCTCTGAGATCGAGCCGAAGAAGATGCTGCTCTCTGAACTCCTCCCCTCTGAGGACAAACTGGAGACTTGTGACCCAGCTGGCCACACTTGAAACAGGTAATGTCTCCCTGACTGCCTTTCCCAGAACTAGCACTCGGCACTGGAAAAGTGGATCTAGAAAAACTACTCTGAGGCTGCTGAGGAGTGAAACCTCTCTGCCTCCTGCCATCACTCTGGCCATCCTGACTCCTCTTGGAGCCTTTCTGCCTTCCCCTCTTCCTGCATCATAGTCTCGGTATGGGCTGCTGCATCAACCAATCGCCCAAAATCCCTAATCATAGATCCGACAACTCTCAGCATGAGGCCACGCCTCAACTTCTTCTCAAACTCAATGCAACGGCGTTCCTCAGTCGCCACCAACTCAGGTGCAAACCTGGACAAACTAGTGAATGCAGCCTCAAACTCGGCCACTGATAAACTGTTCTGCTCAAGATGGCGGAACTGATCTCTCAACTTCTCCTGAACAGCTGGAGACAGGTACTTCTCCTGAAAAGCATCAACAAAAGCCTTCCAAGTACCTCCAATACGACCTTGGTGAACTTCCACCACTGACCCGCATCCCCTTTCAGCTGGAAAGATGCCAAGGTCACCTTCAACCCTCGTCTTCGATGCCTAGCATCTCAAACGTTTTCGTTGTCTGTTCGAGCCATTCATCTGCCTTAAGCGGCTCGCTAGGATCACCTAAAAATTCGTCCGGGTGAGACCCGGAAGAATTCCCTCTTCAGAAAAGAAGGTCCTGCATCTGCAGCAACAACAGCCTGGGCTGGATTCGCAGCCCTCAGAATGTCAACTGACGCCTGAAATGCCCCTGCTATCCCTTGGGCCAAAGCGCCCATAAACTGCTGTCCTACTGGCTCGGCCACATTGGCCTGGCCAACACCCTCCTGAACTGCCGGAATTTCCTCCGGTATAGGCACTTCCTGCCTGGCCTGCCTACCACGCCTACCACGACCTCGTCCTCGTCCTGACATCCTAATAAGGAAACAAAGACGTTAGCACTCTAAATAATGTGCCAAAACTAAACACTCACGTCCTAATACATTGGACAACAATAAATCACACCACGTAAGCACATAATCACATAAGCACCTACGAATTTCATTCCTGGATAATGATAGTCCCAGGCGCCACTAAGTTCCGGTTGGAAACAACATTGATCAAGTGCCTTTCCAACAAGACTTCAGAAACTCAAGGATCCAATCAACATCTAGAAACTACATTCCATACCCACATAATCACATAAACATGTTATCATATAAGCATGCAATCATTACACTAAGTCTCTATCAAACGAGACGAACCCATTGTGATACTAATCACTTCCCACGTACCCAAAGTATTCAAACCCGGTACGCTCTGATACCAAGTTGTAACGCCCTCAAAAAAAACCCATATATATAAATATTAACATGCATAATAATAAAAACGAAACATTTCTATCCATCAGAGTATTATAAATAAATACAAACATCAAAATAAATGCCCTACGGGCTTACATCTTGCCAAGCCAACACTTGGACACAAAGAAATATGAGTTCTAACTCAAAACAAATAAAGCCCTAGGCTTGAATGTTTACATGTTCAAATAAAAACAAATAAATAAAACAAGTCTTCAAGTCCAAATCCTCACAAGCTAAGTCCTTGGAGGTAGTGAACCACCTGAACCTGAAAATGAAGTTCCCATATAGGGTGAGCCACAGCCCAGTAGAGAAATACTAAACCAAGCATAAGAATTAACTAAAGCATTAGCATCTGATACATGGTTAACACAAGATAATCAATTTACAAATTCATGACACGAATGTCTACATTGCCTATGACACAATGTCTATGGCATTTCACCTTCCATTTATGGCTCAGAACCTGGCCAAATAACTCAACTGGGTTTCATCTTTTATTAACAATACTTCCAATTCAACAGGAATAACAATTCAAGTTAAACCTAACATAACGAATACACATGTTGGTATTATATCAATCACAATCAAATTCACTTCCATACTTCCCAACTGATACACATGGTGGTGATGTATCATATCAACAATAAATAGAAATATTTCTATTATAATAAGCACACACATGAGTGATGCTACTGGAGTCCATCCCCTATCTCCTCCCAACAAGTCCGGTTTAGAGGTCCATCCCCTATCTTCCCCTAAACCGTGGAGTTCATCCCCTATCTCCTCCAAACCAAATGCATATGCAATGAAACACACAATTGCCATATACAACACATAATCAATACAAGAATGTTCTGTATTAATTCAACAGTCAATAAATGACTTAATTTCAGTTATACCTAAGCCGCATGCAAGGTCTACAACAATCAATGGCTATCCTCCACCGATAGCCCAAAACAATTATTTCTAAGCAAGAAATAACTATTACAATAAATGTAATTTCAATAATTTCAATATTCTCTAAGGTAAGTATTTAAACTACCAAATACAACAATAAACCACTAAATTCCCCAATCTCATGAATTTAACCCAATATCCCAATCTTCCCTTAAATTAATTATATAAATTAATCTATGACAAAACCCTAAGGTTTCTCCCAAAATTACCAAACTACCCCCACATACCAAAATACCACCACTTAGGATTAAAGTGTATAAATGGAGTAGGAAATCCCTACCTCGAAGAAATAACTTAAAAAGGAGAAGATGAAGATGATGCCCAAAACTCCAAAGTGCTCCAAACCAACAATTTCTCAGATTAAAATGTAGCCCTCACTCTCCTCTACCTTTTTAATGAAGGAACTAGGGTAGATACACACTCTAGATAGATCAAACCTAGGAGAGAAGATGAGTTGGGAGAGAGAGAACTCGTAACTAGGGTTTTATAAACTGAAAGGGGCTGAAAAACTGTTTTAAAACGCTTAAACACGATTTTATACTCAGCCGCCCCGCTCGAGCGGACAAACTCCCGCTCGAGCGGACACTCACAGACTCCCGCTCGAGCGGACAATCCCACGCTCGAGCGGCGGATGCACACTCCCAGCATCTCGACAAACCAGGTCCCCGCTCGAGCGTCCAAATCCCCGCTCGAGCGTCAGTCACACACTCCCGCTCGAGCGGCCCAACTCCCGCTCGAGCGTCCAACCCTGCACAAGAAATACTGGATGGGTGTTTTTCCCGCTCGAGCGCCAAAAACCCCGCTCGAGCGGACAAGCAACAACAAGTCCCCGCTCGAGCGTCAAACTCCCCGCTCGAGCGGACAAGCCAAAATCTGGGCAACTAGTTTTGGTTCCTAAACTCAACCAACCTGTTCCAAACCCGCCCAACACATCCTATAACTCCAAATAAGAAAATATAGGACGACAACAACCATTACACAAAGATAGAATCTACGGAACCTAAGTCCAGAGACAAACATCGAATGGGAAAAGACCGGGGTCGCTATAGTAATAGTCCTCACAAGCTTGGTGTTTTAGGCCATTAGACACCACTTGTTTGAGTTGATAGTACTTATTTTGGGCTTTTTATACTTAATTTCAGCAAGTATAATCTCTGCAACCTCCCTCCTTTCTTGGCTTTTAATTTTGCTTTGAAAGTGGTTTTAAATCACTTAATTGCCTAAGTGTGGAATTAAGGTTTCATACTTAATGGTTTCATCCCTTAGGGGGTTCATTACCTATGGTATGATGCTTCTTTCATACCTAAAGCAACTTGTATTTTGAGCTCTCTTTCCATTAGAGGACTTTAACTCAACTTTTGGACTCAATTGGATTAAGGAATGGTTGGTAAAGTAAAATGAGTAATTAAAACTTGGGACTAAAATTGAGCAAGATAATAACTTGTGTGTTGTGTGTTCAATCGGACGTTAATTGAACACAAGGAAAATTGGGACATTTCATACTCAAAATGATGAAATGTGTCAAGTTTCTTGGGTCTTCATTGCCCTTGATCATGCATGATAGGGTGATGGTTCTTATGTGTCTTGTTTTGCATTTATTAAGCTTGCACATCTTGAATCACAAGCCATCATGCAATGAAATTGCTTGGATTGGTGGTTTGTGGCTTAAGTTCACAACTCCTTGGATTTGTTCATGAAAACGAGGGGTGAATTGTGCAGACAATCCTTGGAAATACCCTTTCTTTGCTCTGTTTGTCCTCTGTTGCAGCATGATGAATCAGTGCATCAGTGGCCGGCAGACAACTATCCATGGCCGACAGGTAGCCGGCAGAGCACTATAGATGGCTGGCAAGCCACTTCCATGGCTAGCACCTACCCGGCAGTCTTTGCCAGTGGGCAGTTGGCCACTGATGCAAATATCAGCAGAGAATTGGTAAGGGGGAGCAGAATAGTTCTGGAAGTGTTCAACTGTGCAAGCAGAGACTTTCGAGAGCAAAGCGGAGGTCTTTTCGGGTGGAAACCAAGCATGCGCATGCACATCTTCCATTCCCCGAGGCGGAGTAGTGACAGAGTAGTTAGTGACTTTAATTACATAGCTTACTTGAATTTGTGTTGTAATTATTCTAGTTAACTAGAATAGTGAATTAATTTAGTTGTTGTAATAATTAGTTAATTAGTTTAGCTATTTATTTCATTTGGTTTGTAATAATTAGCCTAATTAGTTTAAGTCGCATAGCTTAGATTATCTTAGCTTAGCTTTATTCATTCGAACTCTCCTTCGTGAGAGCGTGTTGTAATAATGTGTATGTTTTCCAACCGCACGTCTTTCTCCCTTTTATTTAATCGCTTTTGATGGTTAGATTAGAGGCATGTTTTAATTAGCATACCTTATGCTTGCATCCATTCATTCGTATTGCATGCACCGAGGCTCGGCACATCATTCAAACAGTATTGTCATTTTAAATACCTATTTGAATACGTGTTTAACCGCATGTTATCAAATCGATTCATATGCCATATTAGTAGCCGAGCCTATTAATTGCATATCGCATGTGTTGCATTAGTCATTTAGCATAGTTAGGAATCATGCATTTTTTTTTCTAACTTTTTCTTCTTAACTTGGAGTACTAGGTGAGTTTTTAATGCTTTAGCATACTTGCATGAATGTGAATGTTGCCATGATTAGCATGCTTGCCATGAGGCTAAATTCTTACTTGCTAAACTGTTTGAATACCTGTGGATAAAGGCTTGTTGCTTGAATTGGAACGATTCAACAAATGTATGTTTTAAGCCCACTTTGTTGAGTGACAAATCAGCTTTAAGCCCACTATGTTTGGTGGCAAATCCTCAAACTTTAAGCCCACTTGAGGTGGTAAATTCAAACCATTTTCGCAAAACAAACATGAAATTGAATTGTTCTAATTTGAACAAACTAGTCTATACTTGATTATGCACATCACATAATAATGCTAGTTTAATAACTGGAACAAGAGCACATAATGTTTATAAAAAATCATATCATGATTAGTAGAGGTCGATCTTTGATCAGGCCAGCAGGGGTGCTCAATTCATGACCTTCCACTCTTGTACCTAAGTTCCCGAGCCGAGGCAACTTTGGTAATGACGAACACGTGGCCTTTGGCACGAGTCATGGATTTCCTAAATTTCTTCAAAATAAAAATATTTAGGTGGCGACTTTGTATCTGACAAAGCAGTCCAATTTTGGCAATTTGATCCTAAAATCGATTTTCCAAAAGATTTGTCGGATTTGGACTCTTTGGTGTTTATCAATTTCATATTGCACTTGTGAGATTAGATTCAGAACCGCGGGAGTCCGAACTATAGGGCTATCTTTCGAGCTTCCGAAAGGGGGCACAAAAAAGCCCAGCTACAGTTGGTTAGAGATCCACTAAGTTGTACCCTCAGGTTGGTTGTCTAAATGAAATGGTGAATGGCTTATAAATTGAGATATAAAGCTCGACGTGGCATGGTCTTGTGAAAAAGTTATAAATGATTTTATCATAGGCATTGGATATGCTTATCATACTTATATCTTTGTTAAGATTCATACATTGTGTTAGATTATTTCTACTAGGCTTTGGCTCACCCTATTTGGAAAAAATCATTTTCAGGTGTCGGTGATATACCTTCGCCAAGACAATAGCTTGGAAGGATTTGGAGCAAGAGCTTCTCTTTTGTTGTATTTATTTTTTATAGCCAAGGGCTTTAATTGTGTTGAGCTAGACCCTTTTTTGTTGTAACGAAGCAGTGACTTTGAAAGATGTAAGCCTTTAGGACATATGAATATCTGTTTAACCTTCGTTCCTTTTTATTACCTGTAACACATGCTGTAGATTCAGGATGAGCTATTTATGAATGTATATCGCATGTGTCACCTTTTGTTTATTAACTCTGATTAATGGAAGCTTGTTGTTTCATTTATGTTACCTTGTATTAGTTGTCTTGGGTTGGATCAGTAAAATTATTTCGAGGCATCACATGATTGACTATCACAATATATACATATAGCAGGCACCGGTTTTGACTACATTGGAATATCTTCAAGGAAGTGACGAAGCCATTATGCTTCTTCCCTAGCTTTATCTAAAGCTATAAACTCTGATTCCATAGTAGACCTAGCAATGCAAGTCTGTTTGGAAGATTTCAAAGATACAGCCGCACCACCAAGAATAAAGACATACCCACTGGTGGATTTTGAGTCTCTAGTATCCGATATCCAATTTGCATCACAGTATCCTTCAAGTACTGCTGAATATCTTGCATAATTTAGTCCAATGTTATGAGTATCAAAGATATCTTAGAACACTTATAATAGCTTTCTAGTGTTCTACTCCTGGATTACTCATATATCTACTTAATTTACTTAATGCATAGGCTATAACTGGGCGAGTGCAATTCATCAAGTACATTATGCTTCCAATAATCTGGGCATACTCTAATTGAGAAATTCTTTCTTATACATTCTTATAAATAAACAAATTAACATCTACAGCTGTAACAAGCTGATTATCATCTTTGCTAAATTTGTTAAGTATTTTCTCAATGTAATGTAATTGTGACAAAGTATATCCTTCTGATGTTTTGGTAATTTTTATACCAAGAATTACATCAGTAATCCCCATGTCCTTCATGTCAAAATGTTTATTCAACATTTTATTGGTAGTTTTAATCGTGTCATTATTACTATCTATGATGAGCATATTATCCACATAAAGACATACTATAACATGACCTTTGTTTGTGTTTTAATATAAACACATTTGTCACATTCATTAATTTTAAATTCATTTGACATCATTGCCTTGTCAAATTTTTCATGTCATCGCTTTGGCACTTGTTTTAAACCATATAATGATTTAATCAATTTACATACTTTCTTTTCTTTCCCTGGAACAAAAAATCGTTTTGGTTGTTCCATATAAATTTCTTCATTTAACTCACCATTTAAGAAAACTGTTTTCACATCCATTTGATGAATTTCTAGATCGTACAACAATGCAATGGCAATTAGCATTCTAATGGATGTTATTCTAGTAACCGGTGAGTATGTGTCAAAGTAATCAAGACCTTCTTTTTGTCTATATCCTTTGACCACAAGTCTTGCCTTGTATGTCAATTGATCCATCCGCTGTCATTTTCCTCTTGAAAATCCACTTGTACCCAAGTGATTTACAACCTGGTGGCAAATCCACCAATTCCCAGGTGTGATTTTGCAAGATGGATTCAACTTCACTGTTTACAGCCTCTTTCCATTAATGAGCCTTGGGACTAGAAATAGCTTCTTTAAAAGTTAAAGGCTTATTTTCTAACAAAAAAGTTAGAAAATCTGGAACAAAAGATTTTGAGGTTCTAGCACGTTTACTACGCCTAGGTTTTTCTTCCTCATTTTGATCTATCTGTTGCACTTGTTCTTGATCATGACCAGTAATAACATCATAAGATCTTTTGTTGTTACTAGTCTCTTGTCCAATTTTATTAGGAAACACATGTTCAAAGAATGATGCATTCCTTGATTCAATAATATTATTTAATGCATTTCTGAATGTTCTGACTTACGAATCAAAAACCGATATGCACTACTATTCTTGGCATAACCAATGAATATGCAATCAACAGTTTTAGGACCTATTTTAGTCCTTTTAAGACTAGGAATAACCACTTTAGCCAAACACCCCCACACTTTTAAGTATTTGCTGGATGGTACTCTCTCATGTCATATTTCATAAGGTGTTTGATTCACTTTCTTTCGGAGTACTTTATTAAGAACATAATTAGCAAAAAATATTGCTTCCCTCCACAAGTTCTGAGGTAATCCAGAACTAATTAACATGACATTCATCATTTCTTTTAAAGTCTTATTTTTTCTTTCAATAATTCCATTTTGCTGAGGTGAGTAAGGAGCGGTGGTTTGATGAATTATTCCATGTTCTTTACAAAACTCACCATGATTCATATTCACCACTTCTATCACTTCTTAGTTTTAATTTTCTTATCAAGTTGATTTTTAACTTCACTCTCATATTGAATGAAAGTTTCCAAAGGTTCATCCTTTGTTTGAATTAAATAAACATAATTATACCTAGTATAGTCATATATGAAAGTGAAAATATTTTTTCCCACCTCTAGTTTGAATTGATTTAAAATCACAAATGTCACTATGAATTAATTCAAGTGGTTCCGTACTTCTTTCAATTGAATGAAAATGAGTTTTGGTTAATTTTGCTTCAACACAAATTTCATATTTATGATTTGGATCAATTTTAAATTTAGGCAAACATTCCATATTGATTAATATACGCAAAGATCCATAATTAACATGTCCTAATCTACCATGCCATAAATTAGAAGACTCAAGCAAGTAAGAAGAAGATGTAGTTTTATTAATCATATGAGAGACAATAGTCATTACATTCATTTTGAAAAGGCCATTATTCATGTAACCTTTTCCTACAGATATCTCGTTTCTGGTAAGTACAAATTTGTCACTTTCAAAAACTAGCCTAAACCCATTTTTACTTAATAGAGATCTAGAGACAAGATTCTTGTGAATGTCCGGTATATGCAGCACATTGTTGAGGGTGAGTTCCTTTCCAGATGTCATCTTCAGAATTACCTTTCCTTGTCCTTCAACTTTAGAAGTCAAGCAGTTGTCCATGAATAGTTGTTCTCCATTGTCCACCATTGAATGGGAGGAGAACATCTTTTTGTCGACACATATGTGACGAATGGCTCCAATGTCCACCTACTATTCTTTGAGATTTCCAACAAGGTTGACCTCAGAAACAACGGCTGAAAGGTTTATGTCATCCACACCATTGGAGATTCTGTCCACTTCGGTGACATTGGCTTGAGTAGGTTTCTTACTTGACTTTCCTTTATCTTTGCGCTTGCTGCGACAATCTTTGGCCCGGTGTCCCTCTTTGTCACAAATATAGCATTTTGCCATTAAACTTAAATTTCTTGGCATCCCCTCCCAGCCCCGCCCCCCCCCCCCAGAACCTTGTGATGAACTTTCTTCGAAAAATTTCCATTTCTTTGCTTTGGAGTATGTTCCACCACATTAGCCTTTGACTCCATAGGATGCTTGCCAACCTTCTTCTTAGAAGTCCGATTGTCTTCCTCAATTCTCAGTCACATAATTAATTCTTCCAAAGTCGTTTCTTTGCATTTGTGCTTGATATAGTTCTTGAATTCCTTCCATCCTTGTGGTAATTTGTCAATTAGAGCAGCGACTTGGAACGTCTCGCTTAGTGACGTGCCTTCTGCATAGATGTCATGCAGAATGAATTAGAGATCTTGAACTTGGCTAATCAGAGTCTTTGAATCAACCATCACAAAGTTCAGAAATTTGCCCACCACGAATTTCTTCGAGCCAGCATCCTTTGTTTTGTACTTTTTCTCCAATGAATCCGATAATTCCTTTGTCGTTTTGATGGGGCTATACACGTCGTACAGTGTATTATCAAGCCCATTCAAAATATAGTTACAGCAAAGGAAATCCGCATGTTTCCAAGCATCGATTGCAACAAGCACTTGCCGGTCGGTTTCATCCTCCTTTAGCACAAGAGCATCCTCACGAAGGAAACGTGCCATATTTAATGTAGTAAGATAGAACCGCATTTTCTGCTGCCATCTTTTAAAGTCAGTTCCGAGAAACTTTTTTGGCCTTTCCCCGTGATTTACTAGGACTGTCATAACAGCAGGAGGGATCAGGGCAGTCACAACACCGGTCGGATTAGAGGTTGAACAGTTTCAGTAGCCATGAATTCTAAATTATAAAACAAAATTAGAATTAGAATTTTCTACTATACAGAAAATTAAACCATAAAACACAGAATTTAATTCTATAAAAAAAATAAAAGAAACAAAATTGTGAAGAATCTGAAATAACACCAAGAAAGGTACGTTCCTTAAGAGAAACATATGAAACTTGTGATGTAGCATTTTTTGCTTGTAACCCACAGATTTTTGAAGAAGCTGTGAAAGAATAAATTTGGAGAAAGGCAATGGATAAAGAAATTGAAACTGTTGAAAAGAATTACACTTGGGATCTTATTGACCTGCCCGAAGACAAAGATGTGATCAGACTTAAATGGGTCTACAAGACCAAATATAAAGAAGATGGCTCCATCCAGAAGCATAAGGCTCATTTGGTTGCAAAAGGCTACTCACAACAACCTGGAGTGGACTTCAATGAAACATTTGCTCCAGTTGCTCGCATGGAGACAATAAGAACCGTTCTTGCCTTGGCTACACAAAATGAGCTACCAGTATATCAACTAGTTGTCAAATTAGCTTTTCTCAATGGAAAGCCCGAAGAAGAAGTTTATGTTGAACAATCACAAGGGTACATAATCAAAGGAAAAGAAGACAAGGTTTACTGACGTGAGAAGGCACTGTATGGTTTGAAGCAAGCAGCCTGAGCCTGGAACAACAACATTGACAAGTATTTTTTTCAAAATGGTTTTCAAAGAAACCAAAGTGAACCATCACTATACATCAAGAAATGAGGTAGGCAAGACTTTCTCATAGTTTGCCTATATGTTGATGATTTAATCTATACAGGAACTAAACCATCAATGGTAGAAGAATTTAAAAGAGCCATGATGAAGGAGTACAAGATGACTGATTTGGGACTTATGAGATATTTTCTAAGTATTCAAGTGAAGCAGTCAAAGAGAGAAATATTTATCTCTCAAGGAAAATATCTTGAAGATTTATTGAAGAAATTTCATATGTTTGACTGCAAGTCAGTTTCTACTCCAATCTCTTTAAATGAGAAGTTGCAAATAAATAATGGAGCAAAGAAAGTCGATGCTACCGCCTATTGAAAATTGGTTGGTTCACTAAATTATCTCACTAATAAAAGGCAAACACTATTTACTCTGTAAATCTTATTTCTAGATTTATGCATGAGTCAAGCAAGCTACACTATATAGCAGCAAAGTGAATTCTTCGGTATCTTCAAGGGACCAAGAATCTCGACATTAGGTATGTGAAAGAAAATGACAATAAACTCATTGGCTACACTGATAGTGATTGGGCAGGATCATTGGATGATCGAAAGAGTACATCAGGTTATGTATTTTGTATTGGCTCAAAAATTATCTCTTGGAGTTCCAAGAAACAAAAGACTGTAGCTCTATCATTAGCAGAAGCAGAATATATTGTAGCTACAGATGCAACTTGTGAAGCAGTTTGGCTTAGAAAAATTCTTTCAGGTATGGAGCATAAAGAGGAAGGTTCTACTACAATTTATTGTGATAGCATGTCAGCCATTGCAATGAGAAAAAATCTAGTATTCCATAGTAGGACAAAGCACATTGAACTACTTCATCATTTTATTCGAAATAGTGTACAAAAAGGTGAAATCCAATTGGAGTTTGTCAACACAAAGGAGCAATTAGCAGATATCATGACAAAAGCAGTGTCAACAGAAAAATTCTTACAGTTTCAGGAATGCATGAAGATTACAAATTAAGTGGGGGTGTTAAAATATAATTTATAATCTAGAATAATTAATGAATAATTTATGAAGATATTTATCTAGAAATATCTAGTAGATAACCTATCTAGATTTTTAATAATGATAGAAATATCTAGAAATGTATAATAATGATGTTGGAAAATATCAAATCTTTCTAGAACCTTTCTAGAAGAGGTTAAAATGGTGATGTTCTCTATATAAAGCCATGAGCTAATTGTAAATGTATGTATGCAAGAATCCTGACTTGTAATCAACATAATAAGAAAAAGTTTTCTTATATTTGTATTTCTACCTTATCTTCTTCCATAATTCCCTTCCTAGCTTGCCCAAGTTCTTATCAAATATACCTCGTCACCCCAACAAGCGGTTCCAAAGCTGAGCTCAAGGGTCTGAACTGCGGCAGTTCCACCAACTCGAGTAGCAACTCTTTCATGTCTGTGAGCTTTTTGATGCCCACTCAAGGCTCTACAACAGTCGAAGCTCCGAGGACAACAGAAGCACTGGAACCGTCCACGATTGTGAACCTTTTGGTGCTCACTCCAGCCATGACGAGATTGGAAGCTCTGAGGACAATGGTGGCACTTGAACCGTCTAGGCCTGTGAGCCTTTTAGGGCTTACTCCAGCCTTGATGGGAGTCGAAGGTCCAACGACAATTGAGGCACTTGAACTGTCCAGGTGCCATTGTTAAGTTGAAGGTATGGGGGATGGGTTGTGTGGTGTTTCTATTTATAGAGAAACCAATATGCCTGTTTGTGTGATATTCCCTCTTTTTTTAGAATGGGTGTGATATTCGAAAAATTATTTGTTGGACCAGGGGCACTACGTGATTATGTTCCTGGCCAATCACAAATCATCATGCCTTCTATTATATTCTCTAATCATTTAACTCAAAATTGTGATCTTTACCTCCTCTACTAATCACAATACATATAAAAACATGATATTCCCCTTATAACACAACATTTGTGAAGGTACTTGATATTAGGAACAAGAATGTACAAATAATGTTGATATTAGGAAGAAGAACGTAAAAGAAGGATATAGAAGAAATTATGTCAATTTAATTTTGTTAGGAAAAAGAATGAAAAAGAAGAATACAGAAGAAACTATGTCAATTTAATTATATAATAACTAGCATAATACCCGTGTTATGCACGATCGTAAATAAATAAATTTAAATTAATTTTGAAATTAAAATATGAAACAAAAAACTATTTATAATCATATAAATTTCAATTATTTTTATCTCTATTACATTTAAAAAGTTTTTTATTTTTTGTTTTATTTTTTTGGTTTTGTTTTTATCTCCATATTAAACATATAAGGGTTTGGATTATCTCAAGTTGACCATTCAACTTGAGAAAGTGTTTGGATTGATGGGTTTATTTTAGAACTGACCTTGGTGATCTAAACTGTTTACATTACAAAAATATTTTATACTGCAATTGGTAAAAATTAAAGACACATAAGAGCATCTCCAACTTTACTCTTTTTTTTTCATCAAATTTGAGTAAAAGTTTCATCTGATATCGCACGTTCTAATAGAGAATTCTGAATTTTCATCAAATCACCGGTCGACCAAGAGGACGACTGGGACGATGTTCGACTGATCGACCAGCCAGTGTAAATTACAAGGCAGTGGATGTCCAGGGGACAACCAGCCGGTCGTCCAGTACTCCTGCAGTAATGGCTATTTACAGTAATTTGATGAAAGACTCCAAGCATCCTCAATTTGATGAAAAAGTTAAGACATCCTCAATTTGATACTGGTTTGGTGTTAACATTGAAGCGTGTAAACTGGAGTCTTTTTATCAAATTCAAATTTGATGAAAGAAAAATGAAGCATTGGAGCCACTATAATTATGTAATATAGAAATTGCACTTACGTTATAACATGAACACATTCTGTCTTTGGATTTTCATGATTATAATTAGCCTTATGTTAGAATTCATTCAATAATATAACAAATCACATTTATCAATTACCAAATTCTCTATAATTTTTTTACCCAATAAAAAATAATTTATATAAAAATATTTGAAAAAATAAAATAAAAAAGAGAAGGAAGAGTGTAACCCTCTTTCTCGAACTACTCCTTAAATCGACCCGTGCCTAACATATATTTTAAACTTTCCACATCATTTTTTGCACACATGAGCATATTTTTCAAGCCATTCTCTTTATTAACCTCTTAATTAGTGACTAATAAATCTCAGTTACAAAATTGATGTATGATATTAATAAATTTAATAATGCAAAGTTTTTCTTAATAAATTGAAAATTTCAGTAAGGGTATATGATTTCTAAGTCTCAATCTATGTATTAGATAAAAAACATATTAATACTACACTCATATAATCTATTTATCTATATATTATATAAGGAAAATGGGGCTTTTAGTGAGGAGACTTATGAGAGTTTCAATATCCCATACTAATTTTCTTGTTTTTCTTAATTTTAAACAATTAAAAAAATCTCCATTGGCTAGCTTTTATTTGATAATCTCACATCGGGAGAACAAATAAAAAAATGAGTTGTTTTACTCAAAAAAAGTAAATTGTATACTCACATCCCATTTAATATTGTAGTGTTGTGAATGTTTCAATTCAATATAGTTTAAATTTTAAAAGTTTTAATTAATTAATTTTGACCAATTAGGCTAAATCATTTTTAATTTGATTCATTTGTTTGTTTAACAGCAATTTTAATAGTTTTATCAAAATATGTTGATTAGATTTGTTTGATTCGAAATAACTAAAAATTGATCTGATTAAGGATTGAAAGACTGAGATTGCTTGATTAAAAATAAACTTTCCATCCAAATAATTGTTAAACTTTTATTTTATAACCACATCGGAAAAAGAAGAAAAAAGTGAGTTGTTTCACTTATATAAAATGAATCTTAGTAGTGTAGTATTATGTATACTTCAATTCAAGACAATTTTAATTTTAAAATTAAAATAACATTTAAAAGTTTTAATTAATTAATTTTTGTATAAGTTGGTTAGTCATTTGACCTAACCGATTAGGCTGAACCATTTTGGATTTGACCGATTCGCCGGTTTAATCACGATATCGCATACTAATTTTTTTTAATTTTAAACAATTAAAAAAACTTTCATTGACTAACTTTTATTTAATAATCCCACATCGGAAGAAGAAGGAAAAAAAATGAGTTGTTTACTTATATAAAATAAAGCTTATACTCCCATCTCATTTAATATTGTAGTGTTGTGCATGTTTCAATTCAATATAATTTAAATTTTAAAATTTTTAATTAATTAATTTTGACCGATTAGGCTGAATCATTTTTGATTTGATTGATTTGTTGGTTTAACTGCGATTTTAGCGATTTTATCAAAATATATTGATTAGATTTGTTTGATTCGAAACAAACTAAAGATTGATCTAATTAAATATTGAAAGACTGAGATTGCCTAATTAGAAATAAACTTTCCATCCAAATAATGTTAACTTTTATTTTATAATCCCATATTAGAAAAAGAAGAAAAAAATAAGTTGTTTCACTTATGTAAAATGAATCTTAATAGTGTAGTATTGTTGTGTATACTTCAATTCAAGATAGTTTAGATTTAAAAATTAAAATAACATTTAAAAGTTTTAATTAATTAGTTTTTGTATAAGTTGGTTGGTCATTTGACCTAACCGATTACGCTGAACCATTTTGGGTTTAAACGATTCATCGGTTTAATCGCGATTTCTCATACTCATTTTATTAATTTACAAAATTAAAAAAATTTCCATTGGCTAACTTCCATTTAACCATATAAAAATAAAATTGTAATTAGTTTATCATTTATTTTATAATCCCACATCGGGAGAAGAAGAAAAAGCAAAGTTTGTTTCACTATCTATCTATATATTATATAAGGAAAATGGAATTTTTAGGGAGAAACTTTCTAGGAGCTCCAAGCCCTCATTCTAAAATTATTGAATTTTCTTAATTTTAAATAATTAAGAAAATTTTCACTAGCTAGCTTTCATTTATCTTTTATTTTACAATCCCACATCGGGAAAAGAAAGAAAGAAATGAATTGTTTCACTTACATAAAGTGAATCTTATACTCCCATTTATATAAGCAAAAGGAGATTTTCAATAAAAAGCCTTATGATCAATATCTCATACTAATTTTTTTTATTATTTTCTTAATTTTAAACAATTAAGAAAATTCTCATTGGCTAGCTTCCATTTATTTTTATTTTTCAATCCCACATAGAGGTTTTGATTTTAAAAATAATTTTATATGAGGTTTTGAAACTCTCTCTCCTTAAAAGTATTCTTTTGTAAAATCTATAGATATATTGATAATCTTAATGTCACTCTTACTGCTTCTTAATACAAAAATTATGAGATAATTATGATAATTTTAAATTTGTATTTAAAACTTATAAATCATGGGATATATTATTATAATTTTAAATTTATATTGTGTCAATTTTAAATTTAAATTAATAGATTGTTTTCCATATTTAGTGACAGTTTAAATTTTAATAAAATAAAATATAAAAGTTTTAATTAATTAATTTTTGTGTAAGATGATTGGTATTTTGACGTAACTGAGTAAGCTAAATTGTTTTTGGTTTGAATGATTTGTTGGTTTAACTGTGATTTTAGCAGTTTTACCAAAATATATTGATTAGATTTATTTTATTAAAAATAAATTAAAGAACTGAGATTGTTTGATTAGAAATAAACTTCTCGCCCAAACAATTGTTAATTTTTATTTTACAATCCACATCGAGAAAAGAAATAAAAATTGAGTTGTTTTACTTTTATAAAGTGAATCTTTTAAATGGGGTTTTGAGGGAGAAGTCTTCTAGAAACTAGAAACTTTCATTCTAAAATTATTAAATTTTCTTAATTTTAAACAATTAGAAAAATTCCATTTGGTTAGCTTCCATTTGTCTTTTATTTTATAATCTCATATCGGCAAAAAAAAAATATGTGTGAATGATTTTCTCTATAATTAAACAAAAAAATAAATTCAAAACACATATTTAGATGATATGGGCAAGTAAACAAATAATCAAATGGTAAAACTAATTATTACGTGAAAGGACTTGAGGAAAGGAAAAGAAATAATAAAATGGAAAAGCACAACATGATGAACTCATTAGTCCAAAATCATAATACGAGAAACAAGTCACAACTAACTAAATAAGCATGGATTTCATGCACGGCATAGGGAATATGAAGATGATATGACATACTACTCCTAAAGGAAGATCCTAACATATTTCTACGTATGCTTGCTTAGTAAAATGCTTGAATAAGCTTTTCAAGGTTTGAGAGATGGAGAGTGTTTGAGTACTACTTTTGAGCTAAGAATGGATGATTTCAGAGGTCTGAGAAGATATTTCGACAAGACTTAGGCAAGAGGATGAGAATTGAGTCCTCATCCTTTCATCAATTCTTGGCTCTAGAGTTTTTCTAAGTTTTTTCTATTATTCTTCTTCTTTCTCAACTAAAATAGTGCCTTTATTTATAAAGGTAGAGGCCTAAAAGTGAGCACACAATTAACTAGATAAGCAGGTATAGGCACAGTTTGGTGCTACACACGATCTACTGCATAACAAGTTCCAAGTCGTGTACACCACATTGTGTGCGCAACAAGAATGGTGCGCTACAACAGGTGTGGCACATACTACTTCGGGGAATGGCGAACACTACTACCATGCTTTGTTGGCTACTTTATGCTTTTCCCTCAGTATGGCATGCGTAGGCTCAGAATGGTGTACAACATGTCGTACAAATTCAAAATAATGATATGCAAGGTTGTTTTCAACATTTTGGGTTTTGGTCTACTAATTCTAGTTTTGAAGGGACAATAATGGAGTTTTAAGGCTCTAGGAAGTAACAATGGGTTGGAAAGAGTGTTGAAGCTTTCTTCAAGCAAAATCATTTTAATGACAAAAAAGTGATCGTTCATAATCTCATCATTAGGAATACTACAAGGGTATCTATAGCGGTCCAGGTTTCACCCCTACCTTTATGGTGTTCCGGACTTGGGTTCCATGGTTGAGTATTGTTGTATATATCTATTTTCCGTCCTTTAATTCCTTGTATTTGAATTTTGGGATGTGTTGGGTGAATTTAGAACAGGTTGGTTGAGTTAGAGCAAATGGTTGCTGCCTAGGATTTGGCTTCTTCGCTCGAGCGAGGCTTTTTGCGCTCGAGCGAGGTCTGGGTATTTGCTTCCTCACTCGAGCGAGAGTTCTTGCACTCGAGCGAGGATTGAGGGTCTTCAGGTTTCTTTTCAGAGGCAGCCTTTGCTCGAGCGAGTTTTCTTGCGCTCGAGCGAACCTGGTCTGGTGTGTCTCTTCGCTCGAGCAAGCACTCTTGCGCTCGAGCGTGCGTTTGCGTCTCTTTTTGACTTGAAGGTTGGTATTCTTCGCTTGAGCGACGCTTCTTGCGCTTGAGCGAGCGAGCCCTACGTTTTGTGTTCCTTCGCTCGAGCGAGAACTCTTGCGCTGGAGCGTGCGTCTGGGTTGCAGACCTGAAGCTTCGCATTGTTCGCTTGAGCGACGCTTCTTGCACTCGAGCGAGGTTCTTTTGTGTCTGGTCGCTCGAGCAACCACTCCTTCGCTCGAGCGAGCCTCGATTATATCAGTTGGCAGCAGCGTGATATTTATCACTTTTTCATAATCTTTTTCATTTCCAAACCCTAATCCGACTGTCTCTCTATCTCTCTCTCTACACACCTTCTCTCTACAAATACTCTTGATCAAGAGTTTTTCTATCCTTGTCCCTTTGTAAGAAAGTTAGAGCTTGGCTTGGGCTATCTTTTGATCCGAAAAAGTTGGACTTTGGAGCATCTTGGATTTTTTCTCTTCATCTCCTTTGAGCTTCTCCATTAATGGTAGGGATACTCTACTCTTAATTATGAGTTTTGACATAAACATTAATCATTTTTTATAAATGGAGGGATTTGGAAATTTTGGGAAGTTGGGGTTTGAGATTTGAAATGTTTGAAAGATGGGTTTTCTACCTTTGGGCTCCATTGTATATGTGAGGTCTTAAAAAGGGGTTATGTGTATATAATTGGTGAAATTAGACCTTGGGTGCAATAATTAAGAGAGGGGGCTTAATGCCCTAATTGAATTTAGGTAATTAATTTGTATAGTTAATTTGGTAAATTGTAGGAATATGAATTGGGTTTGGGAATTATGAAATTGGAGGAAATCGTGATTGAATGGTGTAGTTGGATTGATAAATCACTCACCGATGAAAAATGTAATAAATTATCTGTTTGATAGATTTACTTATCTGTTTAAAAATAACTATTTTGGGCTATCGGTGGAGGATAGTCTTGATTGTTGTAGACACTGCATGATGATTAGGGAAATTGAAACTAATCATTTGGATTATGTCATTAAATGTGATGGTGGAATTAACACATTGAATATGTGAATTGTTGAGTCATTGTATATGACTATGTGTTTAAATACATTGTATATGTATATTGTGTGGGAGGAGATAGGGGATGGACTCCATTTGTTTGGGAGAAGATAGGGGGACTCCATGGATAATTAAGTTGGCCGGAGTGTCCAGGGTGCAAGTCCCGAAATCTTATTTATGGGTGCCGGTTCCCTCGGACGTAGTTCAGTAAAATGGCATGTGAATGGAAGTATTGAATGATGTTTGTTATTGAAGTGTTGTTATATGAGTTGTAGTCTCATTTTGAACTGCTTGGACAATATTGAACTATGTCAATGAATTAATGTAGATAAATAATGGGAAGTGGTGTGAATATGATGAAAATGTCGATTGGTTATGGAAATGGTATAAGTTGGTTTACATGTGTTAAACATTTATCAGATGCTAATGTTTTAGTTAATTCTCATATTCTGTTTAGCATATCTCTACTGGGCTTTGGCTCACCCTACTTGAGACACCATTTTCAGGTACAGGTGACATGCCGCCTTCAAGGCCATAGCTTGGGAGGTCCCAAGGCTGAAGTCTCTGTTTTGGGTTGCTTTGTTTTATGTTATATATTTTCATTTCGAAGCCAAGGGCTTTAACTTGTAAAGGGCTTTTGACCCTCTTTTGTTGTAACCAAGTTACACTTAGAAAGATGTAAGCCCTTAGGGTATTTACTTGTTGATTAACATGTAACATCTTTTGTAAGAACACTCTGATATATGGGATATAATACCTCTTTTATGTTTTATGGATCTTATAAATGAATGAGTTATGTCTTATTTTGAGGGCGTTACAGTATCCAAGACTTATAATTGATCTAAATTGAAGCATACAGATAGCAAGCAACCTCTGTCAACCTTCTAATTAATTATTGGGGACTTTCAAGATTTATGGTGTTAATTTTAGGTATTTTTCAAACCTTCCTTGTTCATTTTTGAGAAGCTTAAAACAAGCTTGTCACACATTAGAAAGAAAGGAAAATTTGAAGCACTTTATGAAATGATGCATAAAATATTGCTTTGAATAAAGAATTATGGAGAAGGATGCTAGTGTGCATGCACATGCATAATAAGAATATTGTGACGCCGACAGGTGGTGTGGGCTGTGGCACTTTGATGGTGCACTTTACTCTCCTCATGTTAGGCTTATAAATAGAAAATTTTCATTTTATCACAAAATTTCATTTGCAATTCTCTCTCTCTCTCCTACAAGCCTTTTGTTTTCTTCCTTTTGCTCGTATTCATTTCTTGTAGACTTGTATACCACTGCCTTGTTTCCTTTTTTCAGATTGATTATATTCTAGTCTACTTTCAGTTGTATAGCCACAGATAGGTTGATCCTTAGATTAACTTTATTGTATCCCAAAGGCAAATTTGCTCTAAATCGTTATGCACTTTTATGAGGGACAAATATTATATTTAGAAAAACAAAATGGTAACACGACTTGAAACATTATAGTAGCAAGACTTGAAACATTTTTTGTCAATTTATTGAAGGCCTCAAAGACATTAGACTTAAAAACTATTTTTCAATATGTTGGGGGTGTTTGACAAGTTGGGTTTGGGGTATTTTTTTGACTAAAATTTACAAAAAGATAAAATAGGTTAAAATAATTAATAAGACAAAATGCTACATCAAACTCATAATTATTTTATTTTTCCTCTCACAAACATCACATCCAACTACAAAAAAATCCAACTATCTTTCCAAACACAAATTTTAATCTACTAAAATAGCCTACCAAAATAACAACTTTCTAAACACCCATATTGTAACATTTCATATAATGTGACTCCCAATAGTTACTCTATTCTATTATATTCTGACAAACTTTATATACATCATCTTTTTTGATAAATTTTTAATAAAATAGAAATGATACATCCCTCTAATTTGAAAGCTCTAAAAGAGTACTAATGATGTGAAAAATCAAAAAAGAAAAAAAAAAAAAAAAACCAAGGCCAAAACATCATATCACATGAGACCCACACACCAATTAGAGCTTTTAATTTAGAGCTCCCAATCTTTTTTCTTAATAAAATATGGGTCTCATATAATGTGATGTTTTGGCCTTGATTTCTTTTTTTCTTTTTTAATTTTTCACATAATTAGTACTCTTTTAAAGCTTCTAAATTAAAGAAATGTATCCTTTCTAATCTTTTTTCTTAAAAAAATATCAGTACTACTAATAGACTGTACTATTTTTCTTTGACCCCTTTCATTTCTTTGGACCATCTACCAAAATTAATCCCCACATTTTTTCTTTGAACCATTCTGTAATCCCAACTAGACTTCTTTCTTTGGACCTCCATCTTTACTACCCATTCCTCCAACAGCATCCCTCCTCTACTACTCCACCACCTCCAATAACCCCCTTTCCAACCTCTGCACTCTTCCCGCTACTCTCTCACCTCTGATAACCCCCTCACTAGCCTCCACCTCTGACAGCCCCGTTTTCAGCCTCTTCACCCTCATCCGCCACTCCCACCTCCGACAGTCCCTTTTTTAGTCTTCCGATCCATCATGTCTATCCTTCACCTTTTCCTCATTTTTCACCACTTTCTACAACTCTTTCCCCCAGCGCCGACCTGCGATTTAGGGAGCCTTAGACAAATTTCGAAAATCAGAACCCCTCTTACATTGAAATAAAAAATAAAAAATTTATGGATAAAACGATAAGTTATAATTTTATTTATTTATTTGTAATCACAAAAAAATTTACTTGTACATATAATCATTAAAATTATAAACAAAACAATTTAATGAAACAAAATTAAGGCAAAAAAATTAGGAAAAAATTATTCAATTAAAATTGATAAAAACCTAGATAAAAAAATTAGGGCAAAATTATTTATTCCACTAAAATCTAATAGATAAAGAAGGTTAAAAAAAAAATTAGGGTCCATATATTGTATGTATCGTTCTTCTTTGACCCAAACACTTTTTTTTTGTAATATATATTTTCATTTTAATAAATATGGACCAAACTACACTTATAAATAAATATGGGCTAAACCATACATAAACCTAATAAAATATTTTGAGACCCTTTAAATTAATCCTAAAAAAAACATATTAAGCCTATAACATTTTACTAAATTTGATAACCTTATTTTTGGGCCAACATTTTGGGGTAAGGCCTCACTGGCCTTAAGCCAGTGCCGGCCCTACTTTCCCCCAACAACTTGCATCTTTTCTCTCACTTCTTCATATCCCCTTTAATAGTAAAAAAGATTGCGAGAGAACGAGAAAGGAAGACAAATCGCGAATGAGGGGCTATTGGATAAGAATACGAAGAAGAAGAAAGAAGTTAAAAACAAAGAATTCTTTATTCTTCTATTTTTTTTATTTTTTATTTTTTATTTTTTATTTTTATGACATGATAATCAAATCTAGATTTTTAGATGTTTTACAAAATACGTTTGAGTTCATATTAAAATTTTGATTCAATTGAAGAAAGACTAAGCCAATTTATTTATGGCTCAAAGAGCACCAATTCTAGCAGTCAACTTAGTTCTTTCAATATTAATAGAAGGTAATGAGGCCAAAAGGTGAAGAGGCTACAGTGACTGAATTTATTTGAGATTGACTAAAAGATAAATAAATTAACTTTTAACATATTTTTTTAACTTTCAAACAAATTATTTTTTGATATTGTTTTCAAACAAATTTTAAACAAGTGTTGTCGTTTGTAACATTTATAATTTTTTATTTTTTGTTTACAAAAACATTGAAATATTTATATTTATATTTATTTGTAAAAATGAAAATAAAAACACATATCTATTACATGTATTTTAAAAGCTTATTTTGAAAATAAGTAAAAGGGGGTGGTCAGAGATGATTATCGAAGGTAGTAGTTAATAATCTGTGGTGGCCGAAGGTAGTTGTTGACAATTGAAAATGGTGAATGGAAGTAGTTGTCGATCACTGAATGTAGTGTTCGGAGGTGAATTTTAACGAGAGATGGTTGGCGGTTTCAATAATGGTCATAATCATCAATTTTTAGCAAAGGATGATGAGTGGTTGGATGTAATGGCGATGTTGGTGATGATGACCAATGAGTAGTGGTTGAAAATGGCGAAAGAGAAGGAAATAAATAAAAATTTATATTTTAAAGGGTTTTTTTTATTGATAAATCCCATTTAGTGGTGTTCTAACCCAATAAGTCCACCAAGAAAAATTATAGCCTAGTTAGTCCCATGTATTTATATTTTTATTCTATGAGGTCCTTTTTTCTTGATTTATATTATTTGTTGGGCTATTATACCCTTATGTCTATTGTTGATATGTATTATATAGAAAAATGATATACACGTTTTCTTTTTATTGCTCTCTCTATTTTAGTAGTTACCATTATGAACGTTTTTTCTTTTAATCATTTTCATTCATGTTTGTGGTGTTGTTTCGTTATGTTAGGATTTTGAAACTCTCTGTTTGGTAGGTTTTGAAGCTCTAGTTTATACATGGTGGTGAAAAAATATTATATTTCTCCATTGTTGTGGTGAAATTTTGTATTCCTCCATTGTCACTTTGTGTTC
Organism: Camellia japonica; assembly: GCA_030407325.1. Classification (NCBI taxonomy): domain Eukaryota; kingdom Viridiplantae; phylum Streptophyta; class Magnoliopsida; order Ericales; family Theaceae; genus Camellia; species Camellia japonica. The sequence goes on along the minus strand of JAPPVO010005035.1, from coordinate 5,949 downwards.
GAAACTCTGTATTCGTCCATTGTTACTCTGTGTTCGAAACTTTATATTTCTCCATTATTGTAAATTGAAACTCTGTTTATATCCAATCAATTTTCTTACAAACATATTTTTCAAAGGTGAATTTGGTTTGATTTGGACTGGTGGAATGGTGAAATTGCATGTATTGTTAATGATAGTAATAATGACAAAGATGATGATGAAGATGAAGATGAGGATGTAGGTGATAGTTTTTTATTTTTAGAGTGATTGAGTTTTTTTTTTTTTGGATTTCTAGTTTTAATGCTGCCATTGTTTCTGTTTTTTTGTCAATCACTGTGAATGTTCACATTTCACATTGTTTGAAAATCTAAGAAATAAGTGTTGGAATATAGATATGGACATAGTTATATATTTTGCAATATGTGAATGTTCACATATCATTGGTTATTTTTAACTATACTTGTTCAAACAATTTTTTTTTTTTGCTGCCATTAAACAATTGGAATAGTTTTTTCTTCTTCTTTTTTCCTTTAATTTTGTTTCATGTTTTCATTTTGCAGTGTGAACGTTTACGTTGGTATGAATTTAGTTTTTCTAAAGTTAGTTGTATGTTAATTGTAAATTGTGAACATTCACATTGTATTTTGGTACTAGTTTTTTTTAAAAAAATTTTTCAAAAGTTAGTTGTATGTTTGTTATTTTTGTTACTATACTTGTTAGTTGAACAATCATTTTTGTTATCATTGAACAATTGAAATGGTCAATTTTCACTTTTTTTCAATTTTATTTTACGTTTTCACGTTGAAATATGAATGTTCACATTGGTACAAGTTTATTTTTTTATTTTTTATTTTTTATTTTTAAACTAGTTGTATATATATTAATTGTAAAATGTGAATATTCACATTTTACTTTAGTGTAAGTCTTATTTTTTCGAAAGTTAATTATATGTTTGTTGTTTTTGTTACTATACTTGTTAGTTGAACAATCATTTTTGTTACCATTGAACAATTAAAATAGTTAATTTTCACTTTTTTCAATTTTGTTTTATGTTATCACGTTGCAATATAAATGTTCACATTGGTATGAGTTATTTTTTTTAAGGCTAATTGTATGTTAATTATAAACTTTGAACATTCACATTATATTTTGGTATGAGTTTTATTTTTTTGAATGTTAATTGTATGTTTGTTATTTATTGTGAACATCACATTGTACTTTAGTATGTGTTTTATTTTTTCAAAAGTGATTTGTATGTAAACATTCACATTGTATTTTGATTTTTATTTAGATTTTTTGTTGCGTTATTTTTAAAATTTTCACATTATAAAACGATTTAAAATTTATAATTTGAGATTTTCTCCTTAAAATGAGGGAGAGGTTTTCTTCATAAATGAAGGACTATTGTTAGTTTTTATTGTGCATATATTAGTTTCAAAATGGAAACATGTGCAAAAACATAGAAAGGGTAATTTGGTCATATTACATTAAATAGGACTTAATGGAATATTAAAAAAGAATATGGGTTAGATGGAATAAAACATTTAGAAAGAGAAATAATTAAAAAAAAAAATGATAGAGAAAAGACTATACTAATCAAGCAGAGTAAGTAAATTAGGTAGGATAATGGAGGGTAAAATAGCAAATCCCTTTCTAATACTAAGGGATTGTTTTTTTAATATCATCTTTCATGGGGGACTACTAATCCCATTGATGAAGGCCTATCATAGTCTCAAGGTATTGTGAACCCCTTTTCTACTTTGTAAACAAATACAATATTAATAGACCATATATCCATCCTAATCCAATCTCATCTCCTATAATCGAAAACAAACGAACCCTAAAAATGTAGGGTCATTCTACTAACACCACAAAATTATCTCCTTACACTCTCAAAAAATTAAAATTTTATTTTATTTTTTTACAATTTTTATAATACCATTTCTATCCTTATCCCTACCGTTCACTCTTCTCCATACACCCAAACCTTTCAAACCCTAATTTCTTCACATCCACCCCATTACCACCACCTACACCGGTCCACCACCATGACCGCCACCCAAGGCACCGAAGCAGCAAAACAACACCTTACAAACATCACCCCTGTTATCAAGATACACAGAAAAATCTCAACTCTACTAACAAGCAACAATCACTGATGAAGGCTCTGCTACAAATAAATCGAGACATACACATAAATCATCCAAAATCATCACTATCAACATAAGGTCTTGTATAGAATGGTCTGCTGTTCCAAATTCATGAGCGGGATCAAATTAGGATAATAGAATGATGTGTGTCTCTCTCTCTCTTCATGCTCTATCAACAATGGAAAAGGGCGACAGGCTGGGCCACAATGGCGAAGGTGAGGACAGGACTTTGAGCAATGAGGCGGTGGTTCTATTCACGGTGGAGCTGCGAGCGGTGGGGCTGGGTTGTGACAACAGAGATGATGAACAGGGTCGTGATGGCGGTGGGGTTGGGTTGCTGATGGAGGGCGGCAGCAGTAAGAGGGCTTACATGGTGGTCGGCGACGGCGGCGGTTGCAGACAGCGGCAGTGCTGTATCCATTGGAGATGAAGAAGCTAGGGTTTGAATGGTTTGGGTGTAAGGAGAAGAGTGAAGGGAGGGATGATGGTAAGAATGGCATTATAAAAATTGTAAAAAAGTAAAATTAAAATTAAAATTTTTAAGGATGTAAGGAGATAATTTTGTGGTGTAAGTAGAATCACCCAAAAATGTAATGCTCTAGTTGGTGTTAGGGGTGAGCAGCGGATATACCGATCCGCCAAAACCGACCGAACCAAACCGATCCATCGCATTTTGGACGGATGCGTGATGACGAGCGGACGGTTGCGGATTGATTTTCTCCAATCCGCCAATTTGGCGGACGGATGGCGGATTTGAGGTTCCTTTGGCCGCAACCGAACCGCCAAACCGCGAGCACCCTTAGTAATTTATAAGACTTTGTGTTTTTAATTTGTTTAAATATTTTGTCTGTGTTTTCAATTGAAAAAGAGTTTAAATATTCTGTTAAATTTTTTTTTTCAACTTGAATATATTTTTTAAAATGAAAAATATAAACGTATTATTTGTTTATATTTTTTGGTTTTTAAATCTAACTCTAAAAGTAATAAATAGAAAATATGATATATGCTGGTTGGTTTTTGTTTTCAAAAACATATATAAATATAATAATACAGAGAAATGCAATCTCTACTAATGCTCTGTTCATGGTTTTGGTGGTTTGAATTGTTTTTATATTTTAAGAACCACATATTGTAATACTTTATGTGGATGAGCCATGCTATGATTGTAATATGTGAATGAGGCATGCAGTGATTGTGATATTCTAAAGTTTCAAACTTTCTTTCTTTGGATGAGACATGCAGTAATTGTAATACTTTTTTAAGTCATTGACTGTAATGCTTTCTCTTTATTTATTTATTTATTTATTTTTTTGAGAAAGTGCACAAGTAGAACTATGTTAAAAATTTATAAAATTTCAAACCGCCAAACCGATTCGCATCCATCCGCCAAACCGCCAATCCGCTCAATCCACATCCGCCGAATTGGTGGACGGATGCGGATTGATTTTCTCCAATCCGCCAATCTGGCGGACGGATGGCGGACTGGAGGTTCCATGGCCGCAATCGACCCGCGCCCACCCCTAGTTGGTGTTCATAAAAATGAGTTAAAAATATAGACTCAATTTGATTTCAATTTCAAAATTAGTTTTTAAATTTTTTTTCTTAACAAAATAAACATTAAAACAATATTTTTTAACCTCCCAAAAAGTAAAATCGTATAAAAATTATGAGTGCTTTTTATTTATTAATTTTTTTACTAAATTAGTTTTTACTTTTGTTAAAGTTTTTTTGTAAAATAGATTAAAAAAATCAAACATCAGAGCGGTAAATTACAAGTACATTCCTTAAGGTTTATTTAAAATATAGATTGCCTATTGTAATTTTGAAAATTACATCATGTCCCTTCAAATTTCTAATATCATAACAAATTATTCTTTTTATTAATGAATCATGAATTTAGCAGTTTTTAATGATATAAGAAATATATTTTAATAAATAATTTAAATAATTTATTATTATATAAAAAAGTAGTTAAAAAATTATTTTTTCTATTAATTTTATTAAATAAATAATTCATATTTTAAACAAATCTCAATAATATATTTGTAATTTACCCCAAACAGAGTCACAGTGTTTAATTGGTGTTCAGTCTCATGTTTGACAAAAATAAGCAAGTAAGAGCATCAGCATCAACCTCTCTACAATGGTTTTGAAGCTATTGTAAAGGGTATCAACATCAGATATGTGATCCATCAAACTCGCTATACCCTTCGTTCATTTTGCCAACGCTACAGTTCCTTCCCTGATGAAGCAAGCCACTGTTCATTGTTACAACAAAGTAAATTAGGTGTTACCGGATGTCTGCCAGAAAGTCCGGCCAGTTAACCGGTCAACGACAATTTTTTATTTTTTTTTATTACTTGTTGGACATTTCCTCCAGTTTTACCTTTATAAAAGAACATAAAAATTGTTTAACTGACAGCTCATCAATTTAATAAAAAAAGAAAGAATAACAAATACAATAAGAAAATAATATTTTAATAGGATTGAGTTAGAATACAGAGTTTGATGCAGTGAATACTAAAAAAGTGACTAGCTAGAATAGAAAAATAACTTTTTAAATTATAATTTGACTAAGAATTTGAAGAGACTGGTGTGGATGCTCTGACTAGCTATTTTGTAAAAGGATTCAACTTTTCTCAACTTTCGTCTAAATTAAACTTAATTCAGGGGTGTTTTGAAAAGATGGTAAAAAGTTAACTTTTTAGCTTTTTTTAGTTTTTTTTTAACTTTTTTTGTGTAAGAAAATAGAGAGATGATGTGACCGAAAAAAGCCAAAAAGCTAAAAAAAAAAGGTAATCTTCCCAAATTGTCCATCAATAATTTAAACCATTCATCTCATACAAATAACTAAAAAAATTATCAATGTAAAAATTCAAGTTAATTCAACATCAATTATCATACTATTACACCATTTGTATCCATACGACTTATATATTTATAAGAATAGGTCGTCTGTGTTATATTATGCATGTGATTTGATAATATGATTACTTATATCTAATCAATCAAATTTTTACATGCATCGTCTTTATTAGTTTGTCATATAAGTTGAACAATTCAAATAATTAATATAGACAAGGGTGATAAACAAACCAAATAGTTTGAGTTCGACTCACATTTGACTTAATAAGTCGTTCAAGCTCGGTTCGTTAAATAAATAAGTCAAGCTTGAACAAATTTTAAATTTTGTTAAAATTTTCAAACCAAGTTTAAACAATCAATTGCTCGTTTGACTCAGTTCAATAAATCTAAAATTATATAAAATATCAAACTATTCGAATTCGGCTGGATAAACACTAGTGTAAAATCGACTCAAAAGTTTAACAAATCAAACGTAAATAAATTTTAAAATTTATTATAATTATCAAATTAAATTTAAACAACCCATTCAATTCATTCATCACCCTTAAATGTAGATACAAATTGTTGGCTACATATTTTGTAAAAGCCAGTTACAGTTCGACACGTGGCGAAGTAAGGGCAATACAGGAAGAATGTTTAATCTTTGATCATGATCGTACACGTGGCGGTTAATATTGGTTCTTGCGTGGTCTGAGTAGCATTGGATCAGCGAAGAGATACAAGGTGATGTGGCTTCAACGGTTACTCACATTCAAATTCAAATATAGGAGGGAAGCCCAACTGCAAGTAATGGCGTAGTGGAACTACTTCTAAGGCCGCATGATCAAGCAATCATGGAGGAGCAGTTCGACGGTTTGAAGTGCAATTCGATGGTCATCCTTGAGGAGTATAAATAGCAGGGAAGCTCCCAGAAAAAGCCCCCCAGACTCAGATCCAACAAAACCAGTCATTTACT